>VKOC01001367.1:0-127788 GCA_009364415.1 Spea multiplicata | reverse complement strand
GTTTTTTTGTATACAATGTACAGCCAATACACTGTTCTTGCAGCATGCTTACACCTGTTTGGTAGGCCTCGTATTATACATTTGTATTATTTGAGCCTGTGACTAGCTTAGCGCACCGACATTTTTTCTTTTCCCAATTAATACGTATTTGTTTATAGAAAATAATTGAATTATTCTCTCTCTCTCCCGATATATATATATATATATATACAGTAGAACAAGGCTGCATTTAACAATTTGAAGAACAAGGGGCATTCAGCTCAACCGTGTTACATTCAAAGGGTTAAAATGAAAATGCACTTGAGATCCTATAGCATCCGTCATTCTACAGCGTCTACGCGTTTCATTGTGGTAAATAAATATAATGACTCCTACCTGTAGAGGCTCAGATAACACACTGGGTCTGCTTGTTGGTCATCAACTCTCAAACATACCGATCAGATAATGAAGAAAGGGAGGTGGTCAGGGAAAAAAAATGAGATTAAAACGGCATTAGTCGCTCTTATGAAAATATCGAAACATTTCAATAACGTCACTCATCTTTTTTTTTGCCTCGCACCTTTTTTTTTCCCCCCTCTGGATAAATAATCCCCCTTCTGCCCCCACATCAAGCTGTTCCTGAAGAGGTTATTTTGTATGTCCTGCCCCTTCTGCTGGCTAATGCACAGCTGCTATAAATGGTCTGATACATGAACCACAATAATACATTCTATAAGCAAGAATGATCCATTGCGAACATACCTTATTTGCCCATACACAGCTTTGGAGAGACCTGGTTCTCAGCCACTTAGCATTTCAGCACTTGAACCCCACCAAAGGGACCATCACTTGACTGACATCTCCACCTTTAGTATCTATACCAATAGCTCTACTCCTCTAGCTTTCTACCAACCCCATTGTAATGAGACATTGTTTTGCCATAAAGCAAAGTGTTGGGGGAAGCTTTATTCTCCTGAAGGACTCTGCAATTAGGAGCATTATTGCATACCATCCCATCTCGACCCCCCAGATTCCCTCCTTATCATGAGAGCCCATTCAATAGGAAATTATACCAGGCTTCAATTGGGGAGAAAGAAACCTCGTATTTCCAAACTATTCATGGCCGTAGCCACAAAAGGTGAGAAACACAGAAGAAAGCCCCTTCTAGTTCCAGTTGTAAAATGCTTCATCCAACCTTCAAATGTCTATTGAAATCAGGTGGTCATACTCCTCGCAGACAAACAGGTTCGATAATACGCCGGCCAACAGAGTTACCCTATCGTCCGTTGCCTTTTGTTACACTAAAACAACCACTTGGGGATGTTAATCTAAGACACGGCATTTTAATATGAATATAGAGGCTGCCTATATCTTGGTATTTCTTGCCAATCATTATCCTCAATTAGATCATTTAAGGACTGGGCAAATTAGTTACTGATTATAAAAAAAAATAAAAAAAAATCATAAATAGTATTTATTGGGCACAATGAGCAAAGGTTTGCTTTTTTAGCTTCGGAAAACCCAGAACAGAAAAAATATTATTCATCCTTCCTAGTTAGAGAAAGCTTTTGAAAATATTGAATGTAATTATAACATATTTAATATTCTCATAGAAAAGGTAAAGAAGTATGTTACAACGTCATAAATAATTATCTTAATGGATTCCAATAAGTAAACATTGTCGGAATGTATTATGGATGCATATGACAACGTCCATTGTAGTTATATATATAGATTTTTTTTTATTAAGAACAAAGAATGATCAGACAGAGGAAACCATTAAGAGACAGTTCAAGTTCTTTGTGACCTTGGCCAATCATTGTAATAAATAGTGCATAATAGAGTCAACCCTTTTAAATATTTTAATAGAGTCAACCCTTTTAAATATTTTAATTGCATTTGTGCCAGATGACCATTATTCTACAAAGAAAGACAGAATGTCACCTGAAACACAATGCTAATGAGCAGTGCACTGTATACACTACTCCGAGCATCACCGAAAGAATTGTAATGCTTCTTATATCACATCTGACTATGACTTTCAAAAACGGGCACACTTCAGAAAAATTGAATGGACTTTATTCGCATTATCTTATCGTTTATACCCGGGGGGGGCCGTCCTAGCCCTTTAAGATTGGTAGGTCGCCTGACGGTGTAAGTGTGGCCGACGGCTGGATATGCACTGCCGCATACTAGGTTTTTAAGCTCATGTAGCGTGGCTGGCATATCTGGCTGCTGGCACCCGATCTGCCTCAGCAACTGTCGCCACTGGCCCACCGGGCATTTGCCTAGTGTGCCAGATGGCCAGTCCGGGTCTGACTTCAGGAAACTAGAGATATTTAGGCAGATTATGATAATTATGTGTTTTCTGTGCACCATGGGGGTTAGTTTCATGATACATGAGGAAGCAGTTTTTGAGTTCCTCAATAGTAATAGTTCTTATATCTCTATTACTGTCCCCTGAATGTTCAAATTCCCTCACTGTATTAGCCTCTACCATTTCTGCTGGGAGGCTGTTCCACTTACCTACCACCATTTCAGCAATATTGCATCAAGTCTATGACCTTTTAGTTTAAGATTATGAAAAGTTAAAGTACCACTATAAATATCTAAGGCTTCGTATGTATGCACAGGTAATGTAGACTTTTTTTCCGTAAAAATAAATTTGGAAGCTCATTTGTATTTCAGGGCTATTTATAAACTCATTAGCATGTCAGGGTAATATGTATTACTATGGATTTTTTTTACTTTCTGTCATTCTGTTCGCTTTAGGCCTGGTTTATATCTCTCGGACCTACTTAACGCATGATATATTTATGCATCATTTGGCTCTGTGTATTTTTCTTGCTAAAAAGAGCACTTAAGTGAACCCTTAAAACACAAAGTCATTCGCTTGTTTTCTGTTTTTGGTATTTTTATTTCAATGAAAAAAGGAAGGATATTTTACCTTTTGAAGGGTTTTTCTTTTTTTTTTCAAGTACTTTTAATCCTTTTTTTTTCATGGCTGCAGTCAGGGCTAGACTTGGGACATCGAGGTGGACTTGGCACTTTAAGGCTGGTGGCCGCCTATGGCACTGGTGCGGCCAACTGCTGGATATGACAGGTTATACACTACATTTTTATGGCCACATAGCATATGGCCAAGCCCATCCAGCCAGTGGCCGCCATTCCATCATGTATGGAGCAAAGTTGCCCAGCAGCCCAAGGGGCATTTGCCCAGTGTGCCAAATGCCCAGTCTGGGCCTGGCTTTGGTGAACATTTTTTTTCACCTACTGGACCTGTACATTATAGTTACCAGAAGAGTCAGCCACCTCCTATAATTCATCAACATATGCCACAATTGTACTAGTTTTGCAGATGCTTGCCAAACAATCTAGGACGACTTTTCCTCGACCTTGCATAAATCTTAACTTCCTATTTATAATGGGGTAGTCCAAGGGAAAATATGTTTATTCACGAGCATATAATTCAGTGTTGTGTATAGTAATGTGGGTTAGGATTAACAAAAACTTCTGTTCCAATAAACTTTATCTGCAGACCTGGAGGACGCCATTGTTGTCAGCCATGTGATATTTTGGGTGGCTTTCCCTGCTCATACACCACACTGAGCTGACTCTTTATGGCAATGCTAATGAAGTCTGTTCTTCCATAGACTTTAATTAGTGAGAGTGTCAGGGGTGGTTTAGACTGAGCCATTCTATTGTTTGCCACAGAGCAATATGATAAAGACTCTGTTTGTCTAGTAGACGACGGACCCCATGAGAGAGAGAGAGGAGTGGTGAGTAGAGGGGTAGTTACATAATAGAGATGTTTTTTAAGCAAAAAAGGGTTATTAATGGCACAGAGTTGATTTCCATGTTTTTCTATATCGTTATTCAGCCTTGCTGCATGTATTTCTTAAAGAATGTAATATTAATCATTTTTTACAATAACATTAGTTATATAACAGCGACATTCATTTTTCTGAGAATCTGATCTATGGTAATTGTTTATTTGTTATTACTAAGAACAACTTTTGTGAAATGATGGATTTCATAAAAATATGAAATGAAATTAAATTCTATCAGGCTGCCCACATAATGAGCCCAAAAATAATTTCTGAGAATCCAAAAAAAGAAAATGTAATTGAAACTGAAATGTAGGATCCCAAAAAGTAATTTTAAGGGGGAAAAAAATACTTAGTTGCGGGTCACTAAAAGGATCGACCCCCTGGAAGGTTTTGCCGAGGGGGAATTAGATGGTTAGCAGGACCTCATCTTTAAGCAGATGGTTATATTTGAATAAACGGTTGGGTGGAGGTGGATGCGGGTTGTGATAATATTTGTGTCCCATGATATTGTAGTATATATGACGCTATGTGATAAGTTTTCATATGTCCATGAGAAGCATTTCAGGCCATTTAATATTATATAGTGCCGTGCTAGAGGTGCATAAGTTGTACAGTCAGACATGTTGGCACGTGGTCAGTGTTGCTAATCAAGTTGGAAGTAGTGTAAAGACCTACCATGAAGAATAAGGATGCAACTAATTCTATTGTGGGATCAGATACATTCATTTAAATAATTCGCCTGTTTGTGTGTTGCAAGTGCAGCTGTTACCGATCGTTTTTTTTTCCCCCTCTTGGATGAGATATCCTCCGTCAAGCCATTTTTTAAGAGCCTTTCTGTGTGGTTCTGTGCTCATGAAACAACACACGTCAGTCTTATGTGTAATTAGCTAGGGGTATGGAATGACATTCAGGACTTGCACAAATCAATTCGTTTAGGGTTCACATTCATTGTTTGGTTTGCTAGCACCAGAAAGAATGACAGTTTTTGTCTTCTCAACAAGGCTCCCATGCTGTGTGCCACGGCGAAGAGTATTATCCATGGAAGCATGAAAATGCAAAACAAATATCGCTCTGTTGGAACCAACAGTCCGATGGCCAAAACCCTCTCCAAATAAAAACACTGGACGTGTGACGGGCTGATATAACGTATGAATGCAAAAGAGATTTACGGTCTTAAACAGGCAAGAGCAGGCAATTGCCAAGAGCAAACATAACAAACACAACAAACGCTTTACAGTAAATTAGCACACTAATGGAGTTTGAAACACACACACTTTCTGGATGGTTCTATACATCAGCAGTCAAGGCAAGTAGGGGGCGCCATTCAAAGTGATAAAATTAAAAACCTACAAAACTGGTTCTCTTGAGGAAATGTGCATTTGTAAACTTACCCCTCATTGCTCCGACTTACCTCTCAGTAAGTCCCACTCCCACTCAGGAACATAGACCAAGTGTGCCATGCAGCTGACGTCCCTAGATTCCAAAATCCTAGGAAAACACATGACATACTGTTTTCTTAATTATGGAGCCAGGTTTGCCCTAAGGAACTCAAGCAATCAGGCAATATTGAATGTGGAGAGCATTTATTATGTCTCAGAAGCCTTGCGTTAATTTCCTGAAAGACATACTCCATGGCTGCGTATGAATAATGTGAATAACGTTCATGAGTCACTCCACAGAGATATGCAGAGAGAAGGCAATTACGTGTTAGCTAAACACTAGAACATGGCTGATTACAGTTGATGTTCTGGATAGACATATCGAAAGGAGAACCAAACATAAAAAGCTATATAGTCCCTAAGTTAAAGAAAAAAGAAACAAAACCTAAAAGCAGGAGATAATCTGAAGGATCTACTTAATCATAGTCCTAATAGTTTTGTTTTCATTTGTTTGCTATTTCACCAGTTTAAAAATCACCTTTTTGTACTTATATTTCTTTTTTTTATTTGTATCACTTGATCCAATAACAATGTGTTATTTTGTTACTAATAGGTTGGTGATCCAATTCACCTATCTGTTCCGTTTCATGAAAGAAAATAAAGGTCCAACCTTTGGCAAAAAGGAACTTAGGAGGTAGAAAAACTCCTGAAGATAAAATTGTTGTATTGAAGAAAAACATTGCACACTCGATTCTTGTCCTACTTTGGGGGCTATTATACCTGATTTATGTTTCTTTCCAAATTATTTCTTAACCATGCATTTCTAGTATAAACACGATTGTTTTTTTTAATTTATCTAGTGCTTTGAGCAGGTACAAAGAGTGGATTTTTCATTGTTTTATGTGTCATTCACTCCCACGCTCATTTTCATCGGATGCGTCTGGTTTGTGTGACAATGATCAAGGTTCTTGGACCTTTGTTTATTTTGTTCGGAATGTTACATAAACACAGTGTTTCTTCTGATTTCAGTTTCAAAGTTAGGCACCAGCCCCGGAGTTTCCATAAATCTTAAACAAACAATAATAAACAGCATTTGGGCATATGCGGAGTAGCTACTGGGTTATGTAAGGAAAACTAATTAGAGACTCGGTTTCCTAGCTGATAATGTTTTCACATGAGTTCAAAATATCGTTCATGCCTGCGTGATGTAAATACGTAGCCATAAGCACAGAAGTGTCCATTATTATAATTGTAGCATGGCCTTGAAATCAATCGAGTAGCAGACCTTCCCGTACACACAACTGCCCACCGACAACCAAAATCAAGAATATGAAGCATATATGGATGTATTCATCATTAAAATATAGAACCAATGACATTTCTAACCCAGCTTAACTTGGAGTAATGTAAACATTGTTTCCAGTTATCATTTGTTGACCTCTTCTTTTACCTACATGTTGGTATAAAAAAAGAGAAAAAAATTAGATTTGAATGGAATTTAGCTATTTCGCTAAATATACAAATGATTATTCAGGGGTCTTATCTCTTGTCACATGTGGCAGGGTTGATTGGAAGTTGTGGTTTCCTGTCTCCTTCAAAGCCATCTAACAAAGGTAGGTAACCACGTCTAGATAGGTCCTTCACTTTAGCGCTAATGTTCTAAGATTTAGACACCTCACGTGGCCCCACTTTTGTTTCCTTATGTATGTTATATTGAGGTTGAAGGGGAAAGAAACAGAAGGGACTGCCTCGGCAAGGATAATTTGATTGTATTATGGGTCATGTGGAGACATCACTTGCACAGAGATCTCGAAGGTGAGGACAATTGGTGGTTACTTTTCAGGATGCAAGTTGTGGGCATTATTAAGAGAATAACCTGAGAAGAGACTAAAAGAATGGGATAGGGACTTCCAGAAAATAGCTACCACATGTGTAAAATCTTGAATATATGGATGAGAAGAGGTGGCAATGGTTGAAGAATGAAGATGGTAGTATTTGGAGACAAGAGTAGAGGTGTTCTTATATGGCGCTTTAACCATCCATCTCCAACTACCTGAGTTCTCAATCTTCATTAACGACATGACTATCTCACTTACCAACCAGGCCTCTTCACCTTGTCTTCTTCTTCATTCCTCATATTTAATCCCTTGCATGATACTTACCTCTTACACCTAGAAATATGTCTTGTATCCACACAAAACCCTAGTTCATTATCTTATTATTGTCCATCTGGCAAAACCTCTCTCCTCTGCAATCTATCCAAAACACTGCTGTTAGAATTAAATTCAAAATCACCCTACAGACAAAGCCTTCCATGATGCTGCTCCCCTTACATTTTTAACCTTATCTAAAAATACTCCACTTTTTTACCTCTTCCTTCACTCTGGAACTCACCTCCACCCAATCTTCAGCTTTCACTTCCCTCGTAATAGTCAAGAAAAACCCCAAGATCCATAATTTTCAGAGTAACATACAACCTATTCAGCTGGAGCTTACCTCCTACTGGTTTAGCTCCCACATTCATCTATGGCACTATCTTTTCCTCTTTATCTATAATGTATGTTTTTTTCTACAAGTTTCGTTCAATTCTAGCTTTGTCATACCATTTGAATGCACGTAGTGTAGAGTTTGAAGGAGCAGGGGTGGTCAACAGTGTCAAAGGGTGCACAGTGGGAAGATTGGGTGCATCTTCCTATATTATGATATAAAATAAAACAAATAAAACCTTGAAATTCACGTGATTCATTAAAAGGCATTCAAAAGTTGACTTCATTTCACAATCCCATATTCTCCTGGCCGCCTGCGTAATGTTTTTCTTTTAGAAAAAGAATCTAAACCTGATTGTTTTCTCTTCTCCATTACATGTAATATTGAGCAAAATTAGAAAGAAAATACTGAGTTATATTTGCAGAGAAGGAAATGGAAAAGGTCATAATCTGACGAATACCGTATGTTTTGGCAGAAAGGTTATGTTGATCTTGAAATATTAGGAATACTCTGCTATTATAAATATAAGTGATAATTCACTTTGCAATGTTTTCACACATTTAATCCACCATGAGATAAAATACTGCACAGTGAACATTTATAGATGATTAAAGTGCACAGATAACCACAAACATACAGATACGGGTGGATGGATGGATGGGTGGATGGATAAACAGATGGATGGATAGACTTTATGGACAAAAGTATTGGGACACCTAGAAATTAATCCCCCCCTTTACAGCTATAACAGCTTCCACTATTTTGGAAAGGATTTCTACAAGATTTTCTTGTTTCTGTGGGATTTTTGGCCCATTCATCCAGTAGAGCATTTGTGAGGTCTGATGTTGGGCAAGAAGGCAATCTCTCAATCTCCCTTCCAGTTAATCTCAAAGTTGTTCGACGGGGTTGAGGTCAGGGCTCTGTGCAGTTGGTCAAGTTCTTCCACACCAAACTTATCCAACCCATGTCTTTATGGACCTTGCTTTGTGCGCTGGGGCACAGTGATGCTGGAATAGAAAAGGGTCTTCCCCAAACTGTTCCCACAAACTTGGAAGCATAGAGTTGTCCAAGGGTAGTGTACATATGTAGATGCATCATTTAAGTAAATAAGATGATACATGAATACATACATATATAATATGTTTACAGGTTTGTATATTTAAATGGAAATATACTTACTATTTGAAAAGCATTCAAATAAGTAGAAATATAATGAAAGTAAATACATGAATAGAACATGCATTTCAGAATAATGGACTTAGAAAGTATGTCAAATCTGCAAAATGTTACAAGGAATATGCCCATAGACTTTATCTTGCTACATAAGATAAGCAAATGTCCCTAATTAAAATAAAAATTAAGGACAAAACTTTAAAGCGTGCTTTCTTTAAGCACATTCTATAACATAATATGCAATGTTAAGAATAAACCACATTCACAGATGTGTGTTTAACATATGTCATATTGATCATGTGGAACCCCATGCCTGTATTAATCTGTTCATGAGATGTTACTACTTTCTAGTGGAATTCTGTTGCTCGCACTGAGAGGTCATCTCTTTCATGTGCAGGTCACACATCTAACATACCTGCTGCTACTGTTTGGAATTAAGGTGATGGAATCAATTAAGCCTTCTAAGAGTCATCTGTTCCCTTTTTAATTGAAAAATCCACTGTTATCCATGATTCTGTTGCAAAATATGCAATGTTTTAAGCCCATAGACATCATCTGATCACAATTTGATTCCTATTTTGAGTCCAAGCAGTCCAGAGTATCATCTAGGGTGTAAATGTATCATCTCTAGCTTCAACACATGAAATGTTATTTGTGTGATCAGGACCAGCATTATCGGATTGTGACTCCCTGGTGTCCTAGGCACGCGTGCACACACATAAAATGCAGCGCTTCTAATCAAAAGGCATAATGTGACCAGCATATGGCTGGTAATGATGCACAGGCAAGTTATCTATTAGCACATTGGAGCTCCCCAATGCTCAAGTGGCCCTAGGCACATGTCCTATGTGCTTAATGGATAGTCCACTATTGAGGCCATGATATACAGACCTTTGGTCCATTCATTTCTCTCTCTCTTTCTGTAATGGAAGGCTTTGTAGGAAAGACATAGATATGAAATAAAGAGGGCATGTGAAGAAAATCCAGTAGAACTTCATAGAACTTGGTCAGCATTGCCAATGTTGGTGTGGTTACTGTTAGGCCCAGTTCCAGGTGGTATTTTAGGTATATGCCTAGTCTGCATGATGGAAAACCCGGACATATATGTGAGCCAATATGTTTTGAGGACTCCTTATTAATGAGGTATTGGGATGAATTGTACTTTCAGTTGCTCACTAAAGCCACTTCCCCTATTTAACAAACTATTGCTCCTGATAACCTATAGCGAAATTTTATATATTTTATTAGACCAACACAAACGCCTTTCAGGACCTTGGAGGTGTATTCTTCAGACAAAAAGAGACTTCTGAGAGCCCAAAAGGTTATGTGGCTCTACATCATTGTTGTCTTTCTAGGTTGCATTTTGACTGCACCTTCGGTTAGACCACTGTGGCTATACACCTTTTCCTTATTGATGAGAACCTATAAATCACCGCTTTTTGACTCAGTTCTGTCCTAGTTCTGAAAAACTTCAATTTGAGGGTCCTGTGAGGAGCCTGTGTCTCTTTAAAAGCTCTCAGGCTCCTCACACTACTTTTTGTGCCTATTCAGTGGCTCAATAGAGTTCAGACTCAGTGTCGGCTTTGTTTAATGCCATACTTGCTCCTCCATCAAGGCATTTTATAGGAACGTGCGATTGACTACTGGTCAATCCACAGCTCCCCTTCTTTGGCATTCAAACAGTTAAAACAATAGAGCTTATTTATAATTGAACACAATCTAGTGTACACAATTTGAATTCAAGGTCTATTACCCTATTGTGTATTAGAAAATCACAGCTTAAGCCTCCTTTTGTGTTTTTTTTATATATGCTTTTAATATAAATAAATATATAAAGCAAATGTAGGGACCTTTAACCAGTGTTTTTTTAAATAAAAAATTATAAAATATAATGCATATAATATAATGGAGGTTTTAAATGAGTGAATTGACCTTGTTGATTTACAAATAAACAGCACAAAAAAACGAGGACAATATCTTTTAGGACATTTGATAGAAAACAAAATGCAACTTTTGTGCATTCTGAAATATTGATATTATACCGAATACAGGCATACACCTCATTAATGTATACAATGGGGTCCAGAGCATGTATGGAAAATGTCATTAAAGTGAAGCACTACCTTTTTTTCACTTGTCAATGCATGTCCTGCACAGCAACCGTCAGGTCATTTCCACCACAAAATTCTCAAAAATGCTTGAAAGACACCCAAAAGACAAACGGAGTCGGCTAGTTGGAGCTCGCTCTCTTCTGGGGGGAGTTAGCTTATTACATATTTGGGTGGAGCTAGCCACAGATAGCTTTAAGTGGGTGCAGACTGGGAGGGAAGTAGGCAGGGAACAGGCGGGAAGTAGGTGGGACTTGGGCGTGGCCAAACACCACTTCCCTACACAGAGAAAGAAGAATCCCCTTAGAGACAGTTCCCCGGTATGCAGAATAGGCAGCCTGTGGTCATCAGATCCTGGAGTTTCCCAAACTACGTCACTTGAGAGTCATCTTGAGTCAACCGAATCCTACTTGATCTTTTTTCATACAACTCACTTGAGTTGGCCAGAGAAACTTAGTTCAACTGTGAGCTTCAAATCAGATTATATTAAATCCCTGTTGCTTACCTTTTTTTTTTTCCAAAAACACAATGTCAACAATTCTTAAACTAACATAGATTACAGCAGTATTTAATAACCTTACATGACTCATTTGGTATTTCTCTGTTGAGCAAAATAGATGGGGAGAAATACTCTTTTCAGACTAACTTATGACTAGTTAATCATATTTAAAAATTAGAAAAAAATGATAATACCTGCATTATGGTGTACAGTTAACATTTCTGCTACTGACCAGTCAAATTTTCTTTGGCGGGTGGTTGTCAGTAATATTTTACCACCCATATTCATGAAATCATAGAAGTCAGCATCCAAATGGAGACCTGATTGATAAACTTGATAAAGACCTCATTGTGAGGTCGAAACGTTGTTATCCGTTTCCTTCAATAAATCTGTCTGATGGAACCCTTGAGTGCCTGGAGCCTTTTTCTATTTAGATTTACTGGGGAGCTGGCCCTTCCTGGCACAGCTAAGCACCTGAGTTCCTGTGGGGAGTGAGTGCAGATTCCTGATTCTGGTGATTAGCATCCAAATGGAGATGACGAGGAAGACGACCTGGCGCTTTAAGGCAAGCGGCCAGTTGATGAAATACATGACCGCTAGATGTGCGCGTTCTACAAGCTACGTTGTTATCGTCACGTAGCATGCAGTCGTGTAGTCGGTTGGATATGCCCGGCAGCATGCCAGACTGGGCATGATACAAATGCATACTCAAGGCAGCCGATTTTGCATTACTTGGTAAGAGATAAATTTGGCAGAGACTGCAGGGATCCCAGTTGAAATGTAACTATTCCCGGAAAAGCCATTCATTGCATCAATGGCTCAATTTGTTTCTTAACAAGTATACGTATACATATAGATGACTGCGTGGAGTGTGGGAACAGGCCTATTGGGCATTGTCTTAAAAGATTTCTACAGCTGCAGCCTTGCTGTGAAAAGGAGGCTTCGACTGCGTGAAGATTTCCTTGGGTATTTATTTCATTTTGTATTCTCTCCAGTTTGGGAAACTTGCGAACTGGCCACACACACACATACACACGCACACATGCACACGGAACAACCACAGCTGGATGTTCTAGGCAACTGAATGCAGTTGTATGATCCCGGTCTAATAATGAGGGCTCAGCAGAATTAAGAGGATGCTTGAAATTACAATTTCGCTATCAGAGCCACGCACAGCGATGAAATTACTGTGCAAGGTCAACACAATAGAAGCTTATCCTGTTAAACCTGCCTCGGTACATTAGACCCACAATTGCTTGCAATAAGGCTCTTTGTTTTTGCTGAGTAAATTGTAGGTTGTATAGCATTTTTAATGTATATTTTGGAATCCTGGGGAAAATGATTCCAAATCAGGTACCACGTATTGATCCAAAACAGCACAACTTTCTTTCTCTAATTGCTGGGTTAATGTAATTATATACTAAATGTTTTTATGATGCAATAGCAATTTGTGATTGATGTCAAATAGAGATGTTTGGAACCTAGAAACATACGATTTAACAGCAGATGAAAACGATTCTGCCCATTTAGTCTGCAGTTACGACTCAAATCCTAATCAGTCATTGATCTTGTCTGATATTCAGGACATCCTTATGCCCATCCCATGCATGTTTAAATTCCCAATAGTTTTCTAGACTATTTCATCATAATAAGAAGGTGGTTTTTGGGGCCCTATAACCTCTTCTTTGTTACCTATTTCCAGTAGTTATCGGTTTTGAAATTATATTTTGTAGGAAAGCATTCAGACCCGTTATCTTCACTATTGAATGGTTTTACTCCACCTGTTTTGTCTTTTTCTTTTTTTTTAATCTAAAATTTTGGGGCATCATGGAAAACAGGGGAGATCCAATTGGGCATTCCCCATTGGACTAATTATGTTTCACGGTGATCTCCTAAACCTTTCAGAGCCAATGAAATTATGAAAAACCTATTTAATACATTTTGTAGTATTGCATAACATATTCTTAATCTATCCAGTGGTGACTGGAGTGTCTTTATATATATATATATATATATATATATATATATATATATATATATATATATATATTTCCAGTTTTTTTCTATCAGTCCTTGGTTCATGAAAGGTATTGAATTAAAAGCTCTTAATTCCTAGGGCTATATCATTAACCAGAAATGTGCTTAAAAGCTGAACTAAAAGGACCACCCCTTATGATACAGCAGGAGGTTAATCCCTGAGTTAATTCGACTCTCGACCTTAGTTTCATGGCTTGACAACTCTTCCGTCAATTGTGATTTATTTTTCTACATAGACACCTGTGTATTGGGAATGTGAATAAAATCAGCAGCTTATTTTATATACATTATGGAACTCCTACAGCTGGTTTCGCAAGAAAGTAAAGCCTTGTAAATGGAGATGGTGCACTTGACCTCTGGCTTTGTGTGATCTTTGGTCTATAATGCTATTACCTTTCAAAAGGATTTTTTTGGTATTAATTATAACAATTGGTATTTAATAGCCAATGGATGGGATGCTCTATAAAATATTACTCCTATGAAATTCAAATATGATTAACAGTTGCAAATTGAATATGGTTTAGGGTTACATGGCTGGTGCATCCAATGACATAGTAACATAGCTACAAAGTTTAGTAGGGGGATACACCGAAAATACCCTTACCTGAAATAGACTTCATAAAGTCTACAAAACAGAATTTACTCAAGTCAAGTATAATGGGATTTAGCATTGTTATTGACAGAAGTCAAACAAAGGATGAGAGCTCAAACTACACAGAATTTAAATATTTTTTCCATGGATCTTCCTGGACCCCCCGACTTCACAAGCAACATGTCCCACAGTGCCATCTTTCCCCCAAAAGTGCCATCTTTGCTCCAGACAGCTTGTCAGTACCCAGAAACAGCTTGTCTGTTCCATCTTTGTCCCCCAAATAGCTTGTCTAGTCCATCTTTTCCCCCAAAAAGACAACCTGACAGCCTCTGTCATCTCCCTCCCCAACCACTTGTACATTCACACTAACACACATTAATTCACTCACAAATACTCCCCCACCCCCTTACTTTACCTGTAGCTTTTCCTGTGGCACTCGCTCATTGTGCAGCAACCTATCATTTACCACCTGGGCATGCAGGAACATAGCGGGTCGCAGGGGGTGGTCTGGTGGCATTCGGCCACATAGACGTCAGTAGAGTCCCAGTGCCGCTCCAACAGCTCCAACAGAGCGGCTGGTCCACTGGTTTACCGGTAGGCCAGTCCAGCTCTGTGCACTTTGCAAATGTAGGAGACCATTTTATAAATCTCTGGTACGAAAGCTTTGACTTTAAACAGATTTGCTTGGGTTTGGGAGTCATGATCTCCTTTAAGTACAGACCATAATGGTCTAGACACAAAACCAGGGATATTTTTTTTTTACCAATATATTAAACTGCAATGGAAGAAATAAGATAAAAACAGAGATATATAGGCCTGAAATCATTGACTTACATAAAATGTATCATTGTTTGTATCTGACTTTCTCCATTGCAACATATGTTAGGATTCCCGTTCAATTATTTGTGATAGATTTATCTCCGTTAGTTAATCCAGCTGAAGTCACGTCCAAAAATCGGGTCCATGGTAAACCATTTCTCAGTGCAAAATCTCCAACTCTGCAAGTTTGCGGACTGGCTTATCTCTATGCGTAAACATATGGCTGGAAGCACCCGTCCCCTCCACCCTTGAGTTTATAGAGAACTCCTTCTCAAATTTGTCTTATAAATAAGGGAATTTTTATTGAAAAAAATAAGAAACAAATTGCGTTTCATGTTTCTCTTTAGATGCAGGCTTGTAGCTTTTATTGCTAAAAGAGGCTGTGGTTTATGTAACAGAATATCCCTAGTAATATAGGGCGGCATGTGTGTGCTACAATATAACCGTGTTAAATTACAGTTTTATTACCTGAAAGTTGCTCTACGGTTAGATTAAATTGTCAAACTTTAGTAATCCGTGCAAGTGGTGATCGAATTAACCCTGCTTTTTAGAATGCGATGGCCTAGTGCCAGCGTATTCATAATCATACTCCTTAATGAAAAATTGGCACATTTTTAAATTAAGAATGAATTCCAAGTGCCCAAAAATGGCCTTTTAAATCCTTTTAAAAATTATAGAGATTATGTTTTTATCAGTATCTATTTTGAAATTTCTGTTTTGGTAATTTAGTCGAGTAGATTTTTTTTTTATATTTATCTCTATATTTGTTGTTTTTCTTATTTATATCATATGTATTCTACATGTTTCTTTATTAAATCTAATTCTAATTTTATATAATATATATTTAAATGTTTTTAAAATATAAACAGTATGAACAAAATCTATAAAAATAAATATTTTACATAATTAAAGCAAATTTGTCACTTCAGACAACCAAGCAAAATGTTATCTGAATTTACGATCGTTGTAAGTGAGAGTCCTCCTTCAAGACTTGTGTTTGGGGCAAGATTAACTAAGGGGCACCTTGAACCATTGTGTGGAGCAGTATGGGGTCCCGAGCCTCCATCCTCTAGTGGATTTACTTTCCCACCATGTTGTATGGGCTTGTGTGCCCAGTCACAGCCTGCACAGGAGCTTCTATCCTACTGAACCCCCAAGGCAACAAGGAGGTCTTCCGAAGGGCAATATCTGTGTGGGAATATTATGTTATACTCAACATTCTGTTTTTTGCCATTTGTACCGATAGGAATGGGACAGTCTTGGCTGTTTGTTTTATTTTACATTAATTATGTTTTATTTGTGATGATATGATAAAAAAATTGGGCTCCACGGCCCCAAACGCCTTAATCTGGCCTTGATCAGAGGCGTCCATGATTACAAACTCCCAGAGGTGCCAGAGCGACTCTTATAGATGATCTCTATCTAAAGACGTGTCACATAATATCTCGTAAGAAGCGTATATCGCTGCATGAAAATGTATACTCCAAGACCTACATTCACATCCACCATGATACAAATAACCAGGCAGAAGACATGATAGAAACACTATCTGCCAATCTGTTTCGGATTTGTAACCACCAGCCGAGGTGCGTAATTAGAGTAATTCACTCTCTTAACAAGATTGATTTATTACAATTAATATTTAATAGTCAGGCCTCCCCTGTTTATAATGCGCCAAACAATAGTGTTGAAAACACTAGAGTTTATTCACTACATTGGCTCTGTATAACGTATAATTCAGCAGGGGGGACTGAATAAATCTGGCGGATTAAGCTATACATTATACAGGGCCAGCCAAGCTTTTCCTGCAGCAGCCGCTGACTGGAATTGGACCTTCATAATGTATAATAAAGTCAAGGAGCTAAAACACAACTCTCCTTTTAGTGAATATTGACTCAAGCACAGAATTACTAGCTAACTAACCTAATATTAATGAACCTGTTTCAAAGTCACTACTAGGGAATATACTGCTGGCCTCTGAACCTGTAGGAATAAAAAAAACATTTTCCATGGCTCTTGAGAGTATAAGAATGCATTTGCTAGACAAGAAAAATGTAACGGCACTTGCTTGATTTAGGGTCTTGGCTGGCCATGCATCATGGGAGTAAGAGTTCACAGCCGGGGGTGCCTACCCATGTTCCCAAATTACTGGGGGCTTATTTAAGTTTTAGGCGAGAAGCTTCCTCTGAAGCCGCTATGAACGCCCAAACCTGATTTCTTCCCCGCTATTTATCATCGCGTGTAGGGCTAGTGCCATTTTTCATAGCTTTGCAGGGAATTGTCTGTCGGACGGAATTTCCGCTGCCCAAAGTCCGTAAATATCACATTTCCACATGCAGATATTCTGCGCTCGGCACACACATTACCCAAATTGCTTTTTTGAGTTCACAGCATGCTATTCCAGGCACGGTGTAATACAAGCATCTTAGTTTCCTTAGCATACTTGTGGCTGGAGTTTATAAGGGTTACCGCAGCATACATTTTCTGCTCCGTTCCACAAAGATGACGTCACGCATTGAACATTTTAGGAACCACAATATCAGTACCACAAATCGACTGGACCTCCCATGTAGGGCACCTTAACCCACCAGCACTGGCATTAAAAAAGTCTATTTTTAACATTATTTCTCTTTTTCATAGCTTAATAAACTAATACATTTTATATATGCGTTTTAATAAAATTAGCACCGAGAGATTCATTTTTTTCTGGTCACCAAAAAGTTGATTGAGGTAATGCTACTAATTTATATGAGAACACCTATGTTGCAAAAAATAAAATTGAATTTAGGGAAAAAACTTCCAACATGATAGACAAGTCCTGTTAAAAAGTATTAAAGAACCATATGACAAAATGATACTACTATATATTTATATAATTGATTAACACTTAAGTTTGGTTTACTTTATTTTGGAAACAGGAGATTGTACATTAATACGCTAATTGATATTAAAATTGGTCATTGTTGACCTTTTAACCTTTTTGTGAATAGGGTTTTGGCTTGGTTTATCATATTCTTGTGAATTAACTATGGTTTACGAATGTATTTATTAGCGGATTTCATTAAGTGAAGGGAAATTGGGAGAATCATATATATAAACATTATGTCAGATACTTTAATCATGCATTTTGATTAATTATAATACATATTTCTGATTATATTTATTTGTCAGTTGTGTATATCTTTACATTTTACATTGCCTAGGGCCTAGGGACCCTTTTCTCCTTTGGTTGTACAATCCGATATCCAGTTAAGGAATGTATTATTTATTTTATGTAGCCTACCAATTACTGCTAACATAAGCAAAAAATAGAGCGAACAATTCTAACAATATGATGTGATATTTATACTATAGACTATAAGGATCTGTGGAATATGCTCTTCTTGTACACATACTTTCTTCTATGAGATAGAATTTAACATTAATATTAATAAAAACGATTGTTGTTATGTCAAAAAACAAGTACTTAAGAATTTGGATATTGATGATGCAAAAAGAATGTTTTTTTTTTTTTTAAGATCAGCAATGTAGTGATGTCATGGGCTGAGGCTAGTGTCAAAAACACATGAAAAGTGAGGTCTGCCGTCTATAAAGTGGTCCCTGAAAGGAGACCACTTTATTTTAAGCCTTGACAGCTCCTGTAAGGCTCAAATCGAGTTTAATTAATAGGCACAGTTGATGTTCACCGTTTTAGTTGTATTGCACCATTGTACCGAATTTACTACGTAAAGTCCCCCTGGATATAGTAAGCATTTGATATTCCCCAGAAGAAACGTTGCTGAAGTGTTTGGTGTAGTAATGTTTCAGGAACTGCTCTTACCAAAGGGATTTAAAGTGAAGTCCTGTCAATGGAGAAGCAGTACAAAGACAATGTTTCTTTCAGAAGTCGCCTTTACTTTCAATATGCAAATAACTCAATCACGCTGTTTTGAGAAAAAAAAACTAGAGATGAATATTGTTGCAAAACCCCCTATCAGGCTCTCAAATCATACTCTAGATATCGATTTTTTTTCATGTTGCATTGCAAGTTATTGTAGACTATGTCGGCGGGGAAGAGGTTAATAGGATGCGGTATTCTAGAGGGGAATATATAACACACAGAATCTGATATTTCCCTTCGATAGGAACAATCTACCGCAACCTTTTTCATTACTGCCAGAGAAAAAGACATTAGTTCTCTGAATTACACGCCACTTTCATAATTCTCCCCGAAGTGCCACACGGGGACTGTACTGGAGGGAGGAAAGTGAAAACATGTGTGAAGGTTTAAAGTTACACTCTGGTTTGACTCTACCCCCTGGCCTCTGCCCACCAGCGCTGTTTAGTCTTAATCCTGTTCGTGAATGACTGTATTTGTCATTGCCTGCTAAGACCAAGCTAATTCTTCTAAGGATAATAGCAACTCTTACATGCGTATCTGCTAAGCCCACTCAAAGTGTTCAAGAAAGTCATCAGACTACCACCATATAACCTCTAAGCACTTCCAAGGAGAGCACGGGTAATATAGAGCTGGATTATCTTGTGTACGGACTCTGAAAATGAACATTAGGACCAGATGTGGATTCTGTGCTATTAGAAAATAATATTAATACAGTACGAAACACACATCGCGCCCATCCCCCTCCCCACCTTCACTAATGAGAGACAAATACATAAATAATACACAGAATAGAATACAGGTATTTAATAATATACATGTTATGAAAAGTTGAGCAAAAAATACCTTTATGCAAAAGAGCAACTGATTAATATGCAAATTAACGATCCATAGAAATGAATTCCGTATCTTTACTGCTCTTACTGTTAACTGCATTCTCAGTTATTAATGCTCAACGTTTTCTTCCTCAACAATCAAAGAAGGTTTTGCCCACTGGTGATGAAAATGCTGCTAGCGGTTCTTTGATTTCTCCGGAAATATATTTAAATTTCATGTCATATCCTTTCTTTTCCAGTGTAAATAATCCCTTTTTTTGGCGAGCTTTTCGTTCAAGCTAAAATCTTCCATTCCATTTATTAACATTTTCCTGCTCCATAATTTTATGAACTGGTGCCCAAAATGACAGAGCTCATTCAAGGGAAAAGACCTTATTAAGGAAAAATGACTTTCATTCTTTGAACCTGTAATTTCTCATGAACTATAATATTTTGAAGGCCCCTGTAGCAACTGTATTGACCGTAAAACATTTTTTTACCGGCAGCTAAATTTAAAAGATGACTAAAAAAAGTGAATTAATTATATTCAGTGTTGTTTTAATACACCGGTTTTACAACTCGTACCATCCAAGTAACTTAACTTCATTAATGAAATAGAAAATACCGTAAGAGTATTGTTTCACTCAAAATATGTATATTCTAATCAGATTTATAGAAAAAATAAATATGATAAAACCACACATGCACGCGCATGGTAACTAGCAGAACACTTACGTCAACTCATGCATGTCTTTTTAATGTAGGCTTAACTTGTACCTTCAGTGAAGTTGTTTCATGGAAGTTGCCAGGTTTTGAAAAACCAAGGGCCCCCGACACATGCTCTACACTTAATTTTCATTCTAGATTGTAAGCTTCGGAACAGGGCCCTCTTCACCTAATGTATCGGTTTGAATGTATGTGCTGTAAAAAGTGCTGCGTAAATTGTTGGCACTTTATAAATAAAATATTCTAATAATAAGAAGGAACCTTGTTGAATGCACAACAATATGATACATCTCATAGGCACAAAGGCGATCCTATTGCTCGCTAATAAATCCGTTTGGCTTGGTATGACTCTTAGTTTTCAATAAAGTATTGAGTCTTTGGCCCGGTTAGATCCTTCCTTATGACTGCTCCATTTTTATTACATTTCATGCTGATTGGTAATTTTTACTTACAAAGGATCAAGTGAATCTATTTTGGTGGAACATAGTGACATAACTGATGTCATAGTTTCTCCATACCTGTGTACTCTCAGGATTGAGAGTGGGGTCAAGGGGCAAAATCTCAGGTTCACTCAGTCTGGAACCAACTTCTCCATAGTTTACATTGATCAGATTATATCCTTATTAGTGTGTTTGTTACTAACATGTCATGGTTGATAACCCTCTTTTGAATCCATGTTACTCAGGTGTATCATTCAATACCAATAAAGGTTTCCAATACTAATAAAGGTTGCTCAATAGAATCTGCATGATGGACCACTAAAGGACTGATTTTGAAATCATCTGGGTCAGTTCATTTAAAATTGTTCCAGGTATTAGTTTCTCTGCATTAGGAAGTTTCCATGTTGGACTAATGACCAAAAATGATACATGGTGTCTTAAGGGGAAATTCCTCATTGTTTTGTGTTATTGACACATTATTTTGTAATCTGGGCTATGTATTTACCTTTAAATAAGGCTTCATGTATAACATTTGATGTGTAAGATCTCATTTGGCTAATTTTATGATTATTTTGTTGAATTATTTTGTGTCCCGCTTTCCAAAATGTTGCCACATTTGGATGGGAATTGTAAGGCCAGCTAAGTACAATACTACAAATTGTTGGAGTCCAAAGAAAGGAACGATTAACAGAAATGTGTAAAGGAAAAATACATTGAACAAAAATATTAAACATACATTTGCAAGCAGAGCATAAAATAAAACATTACTACATCTTGTAAAATGCCGGTTTTACACTGTAAAATCTTTAAAAAAAATCACTTTAAATATTTGCTACATTTTTTTATGACCCATTTGGGTTTCCCGAAGGAAATATATAAAAAAAAACATCTGATGCCCAGCTTTCTGGTGCATGTGTGTAATTTTTATATCGATAACAGTAGTAAATAAAAAATGTAAAAAGCTGTAAAAACATAGTAAAAGATATAGGGATCTCCTGGGATTAAGGTTTTCAAAATGTTCAGTTATTTTTGAAAGATCAAATTCTTTGAGCAATGAATAGTGATATTATTTGTTTGGCAAATCAAATTTGTCTTGAGGTTTGTCTTTTTTTTTGTAATTCTGTGAATTAGCTACTCTATGTCATAGTTCAAGAAACCGAGGGACTTCAAACTCAGGGTTGGTTTTAGTGACAGACTTGAGGAGCACCAACAGCCACCCTAGAAAGTCTCCTCAATGGAAAGAAGTAGGTTTGGTACATACACAGTGGTGCAGTGAAAACTACTGTAATGGAGGTTGGACATCCAGAAGTGATCTTTGTCTGTACCAAAAGTATTAAAAAAACATCAGCATTGGTAGGAAACAGTAGAACCCTGGTACACTCATCTGCTGTCAGAAAAAGCCTGGTCAGAAGTGGTCCTCATACGGCCAAATGACCATACCTAAAAACGTAAAAACAAGGCCAAGCGACTCAACTATTCAATAAATATGCGCAGCTGCTCTGGACTGATGATTCAATATCTGAAATATTTGACTGTAGCAGAAGGCCGTTTGTTCACCAAAGGGCTGGGCAGTAGTACAAGAAAGAGTGAAACATGGTTGAAGTTCCTTGTAAGCTTGAGGCTGCATTTATGCAAAGTAGTTGGGGATTTGGTCAGAAATAAGGCTCTCCTCAATGCTGAGAAATACAGGCAGATATTTATCCATCATGTAACACCTACAGGGAGATATCTGATTGGCCCCAAATGTATTCTCGTGCATGAAAACATACATATATCCATACCCCAAACATACAGCCAAAGCCCGTAGCTAGTCCCCCTGCTATTTTTTTTTTACAGAGGTTATTTCATTTACACTGCCCTTACACACACCTGCCCATAAACATACATATACACATACACACACCAGCTTACAAACGCACAAATACCTACACTGCTCTTATACTCACCTGCCCACACACACAAGCTTATAAACACACATATATACACATATATAAGTGTATCTATATACACTTACACCCCTTTCTCCCCATCTCTTATACTTTACATCCTCCATCCTGTCGTGGCAGCGCAAGGTCTGTCAATTCAGTTCTCTGCTTTTAGTGCTCCCTTATCACTATGTGCTGGCTATTAATGCAGAGTGCGGGGTCATGCCACATCCAGGTGCTTGGCATCATTTGCCGGCGCATAGTGATTAGGGAGCACGGAAGCCGAGGTCTGAAGTGACAGACCTCACACTCCCTAATGTTGGGCAGCTTAGAGAGGATTGTGATCTCCCCAACCAGTCCAGCAGGCTGCAGCTGCTGATCGAGCGGCTGTGCACCCCCCCACAGCAGCGCCTGAGGCAAGTGCCTCTCGTGCTTCACCCTTCCTACGGCCCTGTACAGCCAAAGTTATTAAGATCTATGTAACAATGGCAGAATGTATGATCAGAATCTGAACAAACATCTATGGCCTTGGGTATCTTTTTCAAAAACAATGTCAGTGTGTATTCATTGTAATGGTAAAAGAGTACAGAGTTATGAGCGCATCGCACAAATATGATGAACTCTTTTATCTTGTAGCCATTTTGGTGCATTTTTTCATTTGTAACGATATGAGGATGATATATCCAACATATACAACATGACAATGGTAATGACTCAATGCTATGAGTTTGTGCTTCATGGTCGCGCCATGAAAGTGCAAAGTTTTACGTTCTATGTCTGCCCTGTGTAAAGCATCATTCAATCGAGTGAGGATCAGCTTTAAGTAAACTGATTGACATCCCACCGATTCCCACCGATTCCCACCCGTGCTCTACAAACCTTAACAATGTTCAATCCATACATACTTTAATTGTTATATTTTGAGTGTGGGGGATACTTTTAACCTTTGTATATATATATATATATATACAGTGCTATTCTAGTCTCTGTAACAACGACCAGAGAAACATAAAGGCACTTCAATTAACGGCAAGCTTTTGCATGAAGCCCACATCTACATATTTATTCACAGAACTTCACGCCCTTGTCAAACAGTAACAATACTTGTTATTTCCTATCTTTCTTAATGTAGCATTCCCTCTTATATATTCTCAAGTGTCATACTGAACACATCACGCCGATGGCAGAGTGACAAAAATCCCCGCTGCGTTAAAAGAAAACACCACGCAAATGCCAAGTTGTATCAAATGCACTGAGAGATTCCCCGAAAACATTAATAAAAACTGCTGACCGCAAGCAGAACCAAATTCACATGTTTTATAACCCGGGCCTCTTGTAACATTATTATTATTTTTTTTTTTTTTCTCTCTCCCCAAAACTGACTAATCCTAATTTTACATTGATCAGAGCAGATGTTGGTTTATAAACGCTCTGACAATTGTATTAGCTAATAACTCCATGAAAGAAAGCTAAATAATGCATCTGTTTTTACAATCGCCCCCAGAGGATCATGGGAACACACACGGTGGCCATGTATAAAAGAGCAACATTCATTTATGATAATTACTTTCAGCTTCCCACTTGGCTGTTTCTTGTGACCTAAATGTAACCATTTGTTTCCTCTCTCACTCGTTGCTTTTCAGGTCAGTCTTAATGATTTAATTCAACAAAAAATGTCTACCATTTCCTGTAACCTCTGTCTTTTTTCATTCCTCCTCCCAAAATGTTTTCTTCTGCTCGGTGCAACACATATTTCGATATATACTACTTCCTTGGATGGAAACAATAAGCGCACTGTCTGTAGAAGGAGGAGGAGGCGAAAAGTTCTACCTTCAGGCAAAAGAAAGAAAAGAAAAGAACTGGATGTAATAGACGTATATTTGTCTGTACTTTGAGTTCACAGGATAGGATGTCTTTGATCCTCTAAGGCTACATGTAAAATACTGTGAATACCGACTTAAAAAAAAGAATAGGATGTCGATGGCCACTGATGTTTGCCCATTTGGCTGCTTCCTTGGGACTTAATGCAAAGTAATGGAACGTAAGCCTAATCCTGCTGTTTTTGGGTAGCATCCATTATAATTATATAAAAAACATATATTTATTTTCGGGACTTGTGCTAAAAAAAACAGGAATAATAAAATCAAATAAAGAGTTCAAAAGAAAAAACATACCCTTCTACCTTTTCAACCCTGTTCCACCTACTTTTGCCATTACTATGTTTAGCATTTAGTCCTTAATCAAGCTATTTTTTTTTGTATTAAAGCATTAAGTTAACCCATTCCTTCTTTCCACGCAGATATTCTTAGTGTAACTCTACACTCGTATTTAACTTTGGTCTTACAAGGATGACAGATGCTCTCAGTCCAACATACTGAATGGATTGAAGTTAACCAATTTACTCCCATAGACACTATTAGAATTTAAAATGCAACATTGCACATGAGGGTTAACTTTCCTGCAAGCATTTGCTTGTCCCTGAAATGTACCGGTTCTATCAGAATCCCTGTTTAAAGGTCCACGTACATCTCAAATGTATCTTCCAAGCGGTACAGATCTCTGTTACCCGCTTAGCCACACTACATAAACTGACATGGAGGGAAGCTTGTTTGGGAGAAGTGTGATTGTTACATCTGGACATGTTTCAAAACACCAGCAGTGATTCTGCTTCCTTTAGGCACAATTTTAACAGAAAAGGATAAATAAGAAATATTTTCAGAAGAAACCGGAGCTGGTGGCACAAAACATTTAAATCTGTTCTTCATTATTTGTTTAGAGGCGCATCTTAATTAGATGGAAATGAATAAATTAGCCGTCTTTTAGACGCTAAGTTTTCAAGAACAAGGAAAAGATATAACATATATATATATATATATAATAATATAAAACAATAATCAATTCATCACTGTTACCAGAGTGGCATTTGTAGGATTTTCAGCAGCACCGAAGTCTAATATGTGAATTCTGCAAAGGTTATTTGAATGCTTACTTCACCAAAAAGAAAAAAATAGAAATCAACAAAAATACACAATGTTTATTTATTTATGTATGTTAGATTATTACAAATCCATCTAAACCCTCTCAAAATATTTAAAAGGAAGCTGTCACTACCACAGCTTTGAAGACAACATAATTTATTAAATATATTAAACAGCGCTGAAATAAGAATGTGCCTGACCAGGAGAAGCATTACCACTTTTTTGTTCACCTGCACCATTACAGAAAAAAAACTCCCAGCATATTATTGCAGTACAGACCCCTATGACACAACAAGCAACCTTTGCACAAAGAACCTTACAACCACAAACATATTACGTAGCCTCCCATAAGCAGCATCAGTATGGCTCATTCAACAACACACTGGATGCAGTGAGCAAGGGACCCTTGTCTGGGCATACCCTAAATAACTTAAGGTGAGAAAAGAAGGTGGGAGCCACGTCTCAGACTAACAGATAGTGCTGAAATAGCCTGCCCTATAGGAAGAAAATAGGGAGCGGCTTACTGTACCTAGGCTGTACCATCCTGATGGGGCTGTTGAGAGGCTGAAATGTACATCTGTGGTTATATGTGGGCACCCCTATGCAGAAGAGGCTTGCCATACATTTCAGTTCTGGACTTCCTAATTTGATCTAATTGAGAGATCTACTCTATAATGGTGCAAGTGAACAAAAAATGGCCATACTACTCCTGAGTGCACACTCCTATATGGCAGGCTATTTTATCACATACCATATGTATGTCTGTGATGTGTTCTTTGTGCAGATGAGGCTTGTCATGTACTTTGGTTCTGGAGTGTCCTGATAGGTGGAGAAGTCTCCTCTGTAATGCTGTTGGTGAACCAACAAAATGACCATACTCCTCCCAAGTAGCCACTTTTCTATTAAAAAAAAAAGAGATATTTGAGCACTGTCTGTTCCTGGTTTGCCAAGTGGCTCCCATTTTGTATTTCTCACCTTAGTTTATTCAGGTGACCCACACCTGGGTTCCGGGGTTGCTATGCAGGTGTTGTGATGGTGACAAAGTCTGTTTCTGTTCTTGACTGTTTCCATGGTTAGGCTTGATCTGACAAATTATGGGGTCTTCCCTGTAACAGTGTGAGTGAGCAAACAACAGTAATGCTCTTATTAAATAGGCAGCTACCTATAGGTTAGGATATTTTGCTGCTATCCATTCTCAGTCTGAGATGTAGCTCCTATTGTGTTCTTCTCACCTTTGTCTGTTAAACTGTCTATAACTTGTAATTTTCAATTTTTAAATAGTGCAACTGTTTTGAACAAACTTGGTCTTAAGCTTATAAAATTAGGCCACGCTGACAGGGCCCATGGCAGACAGAAACTTACATCTGTGGTTGCTGTGTCCCTCGTGCAGAGAAAGTTTGCCATGCGTTGTGAATCTCGACGGCCTTGATGGGTGGGGCCAGTTGGATATGCTAATGATGCGCTCTCCTCTGTAATGGTACAAGTGAGCTACCATTTTTTTTCTCACCTTAGGTTATTGAGGGTATGTCCAGACATGGGTCCCTGGGGGAATGACAACCATGCCATATTGATCAAGTTTATGGTAGATCATGATGGGTGTCTATGGATGGGTTTTTTATTGTCTAAAAGAGACTTGCTATGGATTTCAGTACTTGACTATCATGAATGGTCTTATCTGACCTTGGTTTTATATAATCACTGCCGTATATACTTATGTATAGTATTGATGTTATTTAAGAGCAGCCATCACATTCATCTTTCCCCATAGTCAAAGGTTACACACCTAACCCAGTCAGACCCTCATGAATGTTTGTGCCATTGCTTGAGTTTTCCAAATGGCTAAACCACCATTTGGTTTGGTTCTTTTCTCTTCCAAACCGATGGATGGACCATCTTTACATCTAATATTCCTTTCCATTTGTGGACATTTCCTACATGAACACAACCACATAAGGTTTGCTTCTCTCGCGCGCGACTGGTCGATGTTGAGTACAGAATTATCTGTATCGGAAAATAAAGCTTTGTAAAAAGTGAAACATTATAAGGTTAGTTGGAGGCCATAATCAAATATTTGCTAGCGTGCACAAGAATGAAATACACTTCCTCTTTACAGCTTCAATAAAGCTATTGTATACAGTTGTTTTGTTCTGTAAAATATATTCTCTCAGGCAAAACATGCGTACCAAATTACTATAAATAATTGTTAAGACACAAACGATGTCTGGTTCTTTACGAATGATACTTGTGCGTCTACACGTATAGCTAAAAGGATTAAAACAGTAATCATCCTTTCCGCCATGTAAGACTATATTCTATGTTTTAATATCTAATACCTTAAACCTTGCCTGGAATAATTCAAGATGATAAATTATTTTGTGTTCGCGTCAGCTTTCTTTGATTATATTCAATTCCAACTTCATGTTCGTTCAAAAAGCTTTCTTTGTGTCCTTGATTGCAAATCTTCAGGACTTAGAAGGCAGCATGAAGAAGAAGACTTATGTAGAATAGATCAAGAGGTCACCCAAGATACTATCTGGGGTACTGTGTGGAGTTGTGTTAGAATCAGCACCTAAGGGTCATTGGTTGTTTAACACTTTGAGCACCACGAGCGACACATAGCTGGAAAATCAGTAGCCACCTGCAATCACTTATAAATAGAGCTTAATATTAGGCAAAAGTCCTTAACGAACACAAACTATTTATTTATTCTCATATTATGTTATTAATTATGATTTATTTATTGATTATAATTAATATTAAGCCTCCCCTGAAAGATATCAATTTAGCAACTATAAGCATTGGTGGTCTCCAATACTGCTTTGCTACTAGACCCTTCCAAAGCCCTCAACATTTAGGGACAACTTGTATTTTAGTTATATGTATATTTTAGTTATATATATATATATAATGCTGAAGGTCCTACTTGGCTGATCGTGATGCATATTTTTTTTTTTTTTTTTTTTTTTTTTTTTTTTACCGATTTAGTAAAGAGTACACAAGGACATTGTATAAGAGTGTCTTGGACTTCTTTGAGTGGCGTTGCAGGAGGTTGTTTTACCATGTTAATCAGAACAGATAACAATGGAACCTCAAGACAAAAACTGAATTTTAAAGGTGAAAATTCAATGTAAATTCCACCCAAACAATACTCTTGGTTTCAAGTGGGCTAAACAAAACAATTTATCCTCCCCACTAATTCAGTTACATAGAAATCTTTTTTCACGAACGTATTCTTCGTTTACCTTGATCTCAAAGTGTCAGATACACTTATACTTTGTGTGGGTGTTATTCCTTCAGAAAATCATATTGTTCCAGGATAAAATAAGAAGATCTTTCAGTCTCTTTTCCCTTGGGTTTTTCTCCTTGTTTTTGTAATTAGATTTTCTATAGAAAACTGACAATGCAATTTAAAGAGCAGTCACCTGCCATTCTAATGTCTCACGTTTTATAAATGTTATACAAATGTTACCATGTATAATACACAACATTTCCACGATATTACGTGATTGAATATCTGATTTGTCAAGGAAATGTTTGCAAGTCTTCTAAAAAGCATGTGCTTTACCTTGTACAACAGAAGAAAGACTTTTATTAGGATATGTGTTTTAGTCCTCTTTTGTGGAGACCTCTATCGTTGATGATAATCAAATCAAGGGCAAATCAGCTTGAGTCTCAGGTGGTGAAGATAAAACAGGGCTCCGTAGGTTAATAGAAGACAAGTTTCACAAGGAAACTGCCTCCGGAATCGTGTTTCTAAGCAGAGTAGTTTTAGTATCACTTTGAGTAGTAGTGGTGTGACCTCATAATTTTGAAGTTAGGAGCAAAGTACCTAAATGTTTGCTGATTTTTTTTTTATTGATCATGAAATCTGTTTCCCATTAAATTAACAGAAAATGACATATACTTATTAAAACTCAATAGGTTCTTGCAACGACCAATGCATGGTCCCAGTTGAGTCTTTCAAAGAACTGGGGTCCCCATAGAATAGCGATAGCCCCACTTTGCGGATCAAAGATATGTGCATAGTGTTAAATAGAAATATTACCATAGAAGATGTGTCAATGCCTGCTTTTTTTAAAATTAAAATTCAAATTTTTGTCTACAGGACATCCATATTCACAATTCTTACTTACTATATTAGAATTTGGTTTGTTACCTTTTTGATATTTCACATGACTATTCCCAAGAGAACTATAAAGATTAAACCAATACCTATAACACTACTTTCCCACTACTAAATGACAAAAATAATAAAAGTATGACTAAATATGAAAAAGCATAGTAATGGATTTTTTTTTACAGAAAACTTTCGGGGAGTGTGAGCAATTTTACTTACCCAGAGTTTCCTCTGCTGACTTCAGTTCAGAACAAATACCGGTATGTGTTTACAAGAACAATTATTATTATTATTATTATTTATTGTTTTATATAGCGCCAACAGATTCCATAGCGCTGTACAATAATCACGCATAATGTTTTTATTTTGAGTTTATTGCTATGCTACACTGCTAGAAAAATGCTGTTGAAGACAAATTTTTGTAACGCAATATAATTAGAAACCTCACGCAAGGCCAAAAAGTTAGGGACGGGTTTCTTTAATTTATATTTTGCAAGAGATAGAAGATGAAGTAGTGCCACCCACCGCATTCAGCTTTAAAGAGGCAAAGTATTTAACCTTCTCACTAAGCTGTTCTTTTATTCCCTGGCAGATACGGAATGTTTGCTTTTTGGTTTTTTTTACACATATCAACTTTAATTATTTATGTATGCATGTTATTCATTCATATGCCAAACATGCACGGGATAAGAATGAAGCTATCCTGACCAAGGGCTGAAGAATAAGCAGACAAGATGGACTGAAGGGTCTGTATCTGCCATCTAATGTTTTTATGTTTATCGATTGCAAATATACATATAATGGGCCAATTTCTAAGATTCTAAAGGCCGGTGAAGCCACCTGCCTGAAATTTTTTTTTTCAGGTTGGGATGTCTATTTAACTATGTAACAGGTATAAAACAGCATAATCACATTTTACTGTAATAAACAACTCTTCCATATGTTATTTAGCCTAAATGTATGTTTACATTTTTCATGTCACTTTAAGGTAACCTGATTTCTATATATATTTAGGGGAAAATTGGAACTCATATACTCTCTTAAGAAACCTATTGACTTTGTTTTCATTAAGTTTGTAATTCTACAAAGCTTCACTTTTAAACTACTTGCCTAAGTAAAGGGAATAATTCCAATAAAACGTTCTACACCGAGGTCCTCTGCATATCTTCTCTGGTGGGCTTGCGTATGGTTTGAGGTGACATAAGGAGTACAGGTCAATCAGGAGAAAATTGAGGGCAGATATTTGAAGATCTTTCATTTATTTTTAGAAACTGCTCACACATGGCTCTGGATCACAGACTGGGAAAAGGTTTCCTAGACCTGTGCTTGATAAATGAATAGGTTCTTTGCTTTGATTATATGGGACAGGTGTTCTAGAAAAAAAATAGTAGTCAGTACAATGACTTGTCACTCTAACCAGGCAAACTTTAATAATAAAACAAAAGTAAACTGTGGCTTTGACCTATAATTTAAAAAAAAAAACGAGAATTTATCCAGATTAGATTAATCATGTTTGTTATGGAATTTACGAATTACTGAAAGAATACGTTAGCCCATTTAGTATATGTTAATTAACTACCGTACTTACCGGCGTATAACACGCACCCTCGCCGGAACCGGAAGTGAGGGAGACGCGGCTGCAGATCGTGCAGCTCTAGGAGTTATCGGCGTATAACACGCAGGTAGGGTTTAAGCTTATTATTTTAGTTATAAAAGTGCGTGTTATACGCCGATAAATACGGTAATATTAAAAGTATATTAATATTAACTAACTTCATGTTATATTACATGGTGTAATTTATCATACTTTACTTGGTACATGTCTTATGTTAGCCTTACATTTATTCCATTAATGGTTAAATTTGCCAGCTGGATTACCCTCTACCACCTTCACTGGAAGACTATTCTAGCTATTCACCATATCTTAGGTGATTTATTTAACCTAATTTCTAAGAGTCTTTCTTTATATTCCAAAAGTAGAATCCTTCCATTCTTCAACAATATATCTTAAGCGTGTTGTTATTCATTCTATATATTGTCAATCTAAATTGTAGTACTATTGTTAGTTTTCCATTTTCTGTCATTACAATAGTGCTATAGAATACAATGGAATAATATTGTCTATTGGAGCCTACACTGAGCTGTAGTGGTCGGAAGTATTATCCTTAATGTGCCCCAAGGTCTTATATATACAGCTTAGTAAGTGGACAAGCCTTTTAGCAGTCATAAAAAAAGAGAGAATTTATCAATGGTGTGATATTTCATTTAGAATACAGATTGGACATGCTGAGTGCTGAGGTCGTTTTTTTTTCCTAGGAAATGTGTAAAACCAAAGATGCTATTTTTTCCCATGTACCATATAACATGGAAAAAAAAATCTTTGGACAATGGACACAGACCACCGAGTTATTCCATCCAGCTCACGGAGTGTCTGACAATCTTTGTCCACCTGGCAGCGATTTCCTAGTAACTTTTGACCTCAAGTGAACTGGAAGAACAGAGGTGCTTATCGTCTAAACGATTAAACGTTAGCCAAATACTTCCAGCTGTTTTACAATAGAATATATATATATATTATGTATATATAATTATATTATATTATATATATATATCATATATATATTTCTTTGTGTTTAACTTGACAATTTTGTTTTGTAGCCTATTGAGCTGCACAAAAGAATTACCATCGGCCTCACATTTTCTGCATTCCTACAATTTGCTCAACTTTCGCTTTTGCCCTCTGCCCCCATCCTGATCTTCACACTCAGAAGGAAGAAATAAATCCAGGAATCAAGCTATAAATATGCCATGCGCTACTAAATCAAATTTACTACATATTTTCTCCTTTTCAGATTGATGTTACAATTTTAATAAAATGATTAATATAGTCATTATTACCCAATTATTAATGCCTTGAAATAAAATATAAGCTACTCCATTTAATCACCATGACACTGTACCCTGAATGATTACACGGATGATCTTATTGGACTGGTTATACCCAACCTTACATAAAAAAAAGAAAGGCATATAAAAAACCCACAATGGATTCCAGGCATTCATAAAAAAAAGATTGCTAGGAAATAGTATTTTGGTCATAAGTTTGAACATGGTGGGTGGGGTATGCTTAGAAAAGGAGTCCTGCTCCTTTGCCGCTGATAGGGAGTGCTATATGCATAACTGGAGCTCTCCCCATCTGGGGGAGGGGCTTCTTCTATGGGTGGGACTAGCCATGTGTAGGGGGAGGGCTAGCCCTAAACAGCCCTTAGTGGGTGGAGAGTGGCAAGGAATTTGACAGGGTAGTGGGCATGCACACCCAGCAAATACTATTTAATAACACCTAAGGCATAAATTATGGGGATACAGCCATATATTGCCCATCCCAGCATTACTCCAAAGTAGCCCAAGTTCAGCGAGTCATATCTAATATTTCATGGCTTGTTTACCATGGAGCTGAATCAGTGGGACCGCACTGCCTTCTAACCCACTGAGACTCTCAAGCAATTTAAATCCCTCTCTGGACCTGCAAATATGCACACAAAAAATACCATTACATACGTTATGGTGAGTAAAGGTGATGGAAACCCTTCCACTAAAATTTAGGGGTATGTAGAAACATTATTAAACACTCATCTACAGACACCAGACAATCCAGAAGACTTGTTGTTCCCTCAGAAATCTCATGCTGCCACAACCACAAGGGATTCTGGGCAGGTGCATGCAAATAAGGTCAACAATTATCACCTTTTGCATCTATATCCACTTTATACATGGATCCCTTGAAAATAATTGCCTGCTGTATAAGACAGCCTTTACACAAAACTCAGGTAAGAGGTACAGTAGCCAGATCACCGCTCGTGGACAGTTGTTTTGTCCTTAATTGGACTCGTCAGCATGAGGTTGTGATACTGGCTTAATACTTGAGGCTTGGGGTAACCAAGAAATACCATTAAATAAGTTATGGTGGGTAAAGGTGATGGTTCCTTCCACAAAAAATACAGAAAGTTGTAGGCACGACCTCATAGGAGGTAAAACAAACTAACCGGTAGACCCAGGGAAGCAGGGCTTTAACCAAAGACTCCAGGTCATACCCAGAGATTTCCCAGGTATGGCTACATGCATATGCCTACTGTCGCTTATAGAACATCCTATGTAAATGTTGAAGAATTATAAGTGGTACATATTCACCCAATAAATTAATAACTTTTTTGATTTATACATATGTTATTACTTTTACTAGCATGATATATAGATCAGACGTATAAACTTTACAAAGGACATCATCCTTAACTAATAGGTAGGCACATATTGTAATCGCTACTTTACATATAACAAAAGCTCTATTATTTCATGCGAAACTGCAAAACCGATTCTTAAACAGAAAATATATATTTCTTCATTTTTATTTCTTCATGTATGTGAACCTGTGGAAAATTGAAGCTCTCAAGGGACCTTTTTATTTCGTAAGAATCAAAATGAAACATTATGTCCACGGAGAAGGGAGGTATTACAACTTTACAAGAAAATGCAAAAGGCGGCACTGCACCTTTAAATCCAAATTTGTAATTATTAAAAACAAATGAAAGTATTTATAACACTTCAGTTAAAATCCAGACAGCATTTTGTAATTAGAAAATCATTTGCACCTTTGTTTAATGCAAGGAAAACTCTGCTGACTTTATTGCATAAGCATGGAAAAGTTTATTTAATCGCGAAGTAAGAAATCACATTGGAAGGATACGCCATAAAGAGCAAAAAAAAAAAAAAAAAAAGTAATCTTCTAGAGGAAAAATAAATTATCCGTGCTCTAACCAAGAAAAAGAAACTTTCTTCAATCGTTTCTCTACTGTGTTGGTATTGGCGAACCTCGTAATCCTTTCAAACAAACTGTAATTTCCAAATTAGATTATACATTATGTCATATTAGGTTTATATTAGAAAAACAAATGGGCATAACCCCTTCAGTGCCAGGGAACCAGCTTCCTTGCCGTCAGAAAACACGCTGTTTGGAAATCATGTGGTAACGTTTAGTTCGAAACCTGGGGGGTATTTCACTTCTTTACATATGATGTCATGGCTTTAAAACGATGTCTGACAAAATCCTTACTTACATATCAGTAATTATCATTATTTATATAGGTTTAAAAAGGAAAATAAGACCCACAGGCGCACACAAATATATTTCTATATTGTGTTTAGATAGACTTGCTATTTTGTTTAATAGCACAAGCTTTAATGCTTACGGAAACCCTGTGGTCCAGATAATATTTTATATGACAATAAAAGCACCTTAGGCAAGTATTCATGTGATAGTTAGGGTTAGGTTCTCAACAGGTGGGGTTATAAAACCATGAAGAATGAATAGGAGTAAGAATGGGTTCTAATTTTGGGGTAAGAAGAGGGGCGAGGGAAGAAAATAATCAGACTCTTCTGTTGGCCATTTGTGTTGATACACATCTGGCCATTTGTGGTGATACACATCTGAACACTATGCCTCCAGACATTGATTTCTTCTCAGTGCCTCTAAAAAAACAAACAGTCTTCCTTCAAACTCCACCAAAACTGGTGATGCCCCATTCCTCTCCCAAATGGTGGACAATTTATGAAGAAAGTGCTGGATGGCTGTTTAGCAATAATAAATACAAAGTTCTAAAACAATAATCAAAACGCATGGTATGATATGGCATGATATGCGGAATTATATGATATGTGGAATGGCCCCTGCTGGCCATCGTTGCCCCAAACTCACCCAATCTGTCACTGGATATGCCCAGCCTCACACTACGTGAGCATAAAAACGTATCATGTAGCCGCGCATATCCAGCCATGAGACAACCTACCAAGGGTTAAAATCAGAACCTCAGAATAGATAAACCCACAGGGGGGTTAAAAGCAGGCCTTCCAGATGGTAGATCAAAAGGATTTTTCCACAATAATGTAAAACAAAATCCATATAAAATACAATTTAAAATATACAAAATATTAGAAAAAAGTTTTAGAAAACCTTTAGCGCTTAATCTGTCCCCAGAATGGGGGTGTAGGTTTCCAACCTGGGTACAGATGTACCAAATGATAGTATAAGTGAAACTCTTCCTCACCATCTCACGTGATCACGGCACTGCGCGTTTCGCCTGCCTGTGGGCTTCTTCAACCTGCATTGATGTATATCAGTAAACAGCGATATATATACTGCCGGTGTGAAGTGGGTGGATGCTTTTCAAAAATATCATGTAGCAGTAATTACCTTTTTTATTGGGCTAGCATAATATTTAAAAGACAAGCTTTCGAGGTCTGAAGCAATACTATTGTATTGTTACATTATTGTGTCATGGAAGATAATGGGCACTTTCATAATGGGTGAGGCTATTGACATCAACCTTTTCAAAAAATGTGTTAGTTTTGCTCAGATATGTTATCAATATAAATGGACAAGTCAAGAAAATTGATTCCTTTAGTGTTATGTTCAGATGTCCATATAATACCCCAAATGTTAAAAATTGGATGAGTAGGGAAGTTGGTTAATTCCTGCACAGAGCCTTCCCACATAAGGAAAAATATTGTCAATGTACCGGTGATATGACATGAGAATCGCCACCCAGCTATGTTGAGAAAAAAACTCCTCCCAATAAGACATAAAAAGATTTGCATAGCTTGGGGCGAACCTGCTACACATCGCGGTACCATGTTGCTGGAAGTTATTTTAAATCCACTTAATTCCATCAGTGACAAACTTTATTTGGGAATCTTGAAAAGTTCCCGAATCTTATAGATAAAAGGTAACTGTTTGATACTGGTGAGTGAACATTTGAGTAATTTATGAGAGTGCCTTTTTGACCGATATAGAAGAAGATGCAGACAAAGATGGAAAATAGTAGAGAGAAGATAAAAGACAGAAGATGAAAGAGAAACGATAGAAGAGAGAAGAGTAAGAACAAGAAGATGCGGAAGTGGAAGCAAAAGCGGAAGTGGTCTGCAGAGAAGGTAGGGAAACATTTAGAGGGAGAAGAGTGTGAGGGAGAAGGAGAATGAGAATGTAAGAGAGAGAGTGAATGAGAGTGAATGTGGGTATGGGGCAACAAATTTTGTTCATGAATGAAAAATACCCCCATGCCCCATCCGAACTGAAAGGGCAGGGAACGTAATTCGTTGCAGGAGAATGAATGTGCCAAAAAATGTGTTCCAATCGTTCTTGGCCCATTTGGACATGCCTAGTAGCTATGTATTTTGTTTTAAAGCCAGTGGACTAGGTTATACATAAACAAATTATCCCAAAGGTTTATCCCTAGAGTTGTAAAAGTCACAAGTAAATATGTTGAGCATTCTAGTCCTTAGTGTTAAATATATTTTGGAATATTTCCAAATTTTGGGTTATGCTACTTCTTCTTTTTTTTTTTTTTTTTTCCATATGGGTTAAACTATTCCAAAACGAGAATCACCGCTTCTGGGCAGAAATCTGCTGTGGTCTGTTTTACAAAATCCAGCTTTTTAATACTGTTTGTTTAAATCATATTTTAATGTCAAATACTGTACGAACCCACCCCTTGTTGCCTACAAAAGAGCCACAGACTAGGGGTTACAGGGGTTTTTCTGCTTAGCAACTGGAGCTTAAAGATATATATTTGTGTAGCATTAACACCAAGAAAATTAAGCTGTCTTAACTGCAGAGTGGAAGGGAAGTATTATGGCAAACCATGACTTAACAATGCTCCTTAAACAGCTCTTGAGTGAGAAGGCGGGGGGGGGGGTAGTAGCGTATAGTGAGAATACAGAACGGAGTGTCAGCCCACAGGCTTTAGAGTAAGATGGAAACATACGTCTCTCTTTTCCTGGCCTTTTTTCTTGCTTGATTTTTATTTTTATTAATAATATAATACTGTAATTTACCAAGGAAAAAGTATAACTCAAACTGAAAATCGTCTGGGAAGGATATGACATAATACACAACACTATATTAAATGCAAACCGAGAAGCTGATATATTTTAGGAAAATCTAACACACTCTAGACTCATAAACATTTTACAATATTATTGCACATGTTCAGTTCACTTTGTGCAAATAACCATTCCCTTCACATCTAATAAGTCTGCTTTACACATATCTGGCCTTATAAAAACACTTAAAAGTGCCTTATTTTGGATGCATTGATTAGTTATTTTAAAGCAATGGCTATGAAGCTTAATGAGTTTGGAGGGAGCCATCAAGAGGTTCTGTGTATGTTTCTTTAAATGGTACAAAGCTCAGAATCGTAACATACTAATTGTGTTTCCTGTATAGTTCTAAATTGTAATAGTGTATCTAACACACTAAGCTAATGTTGGCAAGAACGGTAAACTGGTGCCCCACAGAATTAGCGGTGTAATTTTGGTGCCTGATCCACAGGGAAAGATTAAAATATCCTACCCAAGGTCAGAATGAGCTGACACCGGGATAAAAACCAAAATCAACAGTTAAGAAAGTCAATTGGTTCTTTACCTGTACCACGTATGAGGACAGAAGCATAAAATAGGACCATGCAGCCCATAAAGTATAGGGGGACCTTCAGGTTTCAGGGGCTTGGGAGGTGCCTTGGTGCTCATGTGGGCCTTAATGAGATCACCTAAGATCTCGAGCAAGACACAGAGATGGAGAGAGAGTCAATTCCATTGAACCCACCCATAGTAGGAGATAATAAAAGGTGATTTTCAGCAGGGTGAACTCTCTATGTTCAGAGATGCATTCTGGCCTAGGCTGACTGGCCTAGGTCCAGGGAGGCAGCAGTCTTCCCGCTGCAAAACTCTGGGTAGATCACCCCAATCACCCCAACAGGTCCGTTTACACTATGGAAGAATGTGCTGAGTTGACATATGATGTCATATCCCAGCGCTCCACAATAAGGATGGTGGCCTCAGAATGGGCACCTGGGGGTGCTGCTATGGATCAGGTCTATGGGAGTGCCAGAGGGAAACACACTGCTGACTATGATCAGAATCCAGTTCTTTTTAGGAAAAAATATGCAAGGGTTGAATGTTCAGATCCAACAATGTGCGGCTGCCGACTGGATACATGCAATACATGTTGTGTGAGTATTAAAACATAACGTGTGGCCGACCGTATACAGCCAATAGCCAATAACCACACATACATCATTTGGTGGCTGTTGATCTTAAGGTGTAGTAGAAGGAGCTGTGCAGTTCATGTACATAGTTACTGTGGCCCATTTGTTAATTAAATGCAGGGTGCAAGCTTGGGGGGATCATTTTGTTTTTAGCATAAGTTATCATCGCTAATAATTGCCATTTTTACAGCTGTGCACAAAGGTATGGAAATATTTTGTTCTTTTTGGTTTTACATGGTAAATCATTTAAAACAGGTGTATCTGATGAAAATTGGGAAGCTGAGTACTGTAGGGGGTCATATGGATTATTGTCATAAATTTCTAGGTGTTAACTATATTGGTGTCAAATGTGGGTGAATAGCTGAAAGTGTGAAATGTTCTTCAAATAAATTGTGCAAAAAGCGAGAAAAATGAGCTATCCAGGTTTGGAAGCAAGCCGACTTCATCTTAATGCTGATCCAATAAAAGGTATCACAACCTACATGGAGTTCCATTTTTCCCAAGGAATACTCACACTGCTCGATGTGTATTAAAACCTTCCTTAGTGAGTTAGAAAAGTTAAGAAAAAATTACTTTGTAGTTAGTACGTAATACCAGCTAATAGAAAGCCGCATTCATATTTTTGTGTTCACATTTAGTCTTAATCATATTCAGTGTTTCTTTGTCTTCCAGGAAATTCTTTAATGTTTAAAAAGCAGTCCACATTAAAGTTAATTTTAATTGGGTCCTAAAGGTTAGATCCATTAACAGTAAAAATTGGCATCTGCAATTTATTTCGATAACAGGAAAAAGAGTGGGCTGATACAGCCATGCAAAAACTGCCTTTAATCTTACAAAATGAACCAGTCAGACATGTAAATGCAGAGCGCACGCTGTTATACAAGGGACAGTAACTGCTTTGCACTGATTGGTTTTAAAGGACAGATCACGCGGGGGCTCCAATCAATAACCCGTCAAAATCCTCCGACTTGGCCGAAAACGAAGATTGTGTCCTAAAATCACAATGTAACTCCCAGGGTCCCAATAAAAAAAAACTTGTCTCTAATGTAACCCCATTTGAGCATGGCCCTCCTTACATTTTGTCTCTGTAAATCCAACCATTAAAGGAAAGCCTTCTGACTCACAGTAGCAAAGGTATTTGCCACGACAGAAGCTCATTACAGGCAATGTGGTACAGCCAGTGGTACTATGCTTGCTGATGATTTTTTTGATGTCTCTTTACCCCTGAGTTAAATCAATATATTTTCTTTTCTTTTGCCGATAATAACATATCAAAAACATTATTATTACATTCATGAGTCAAATATTGGCATAAAAGCAAACATTTTTGTTTGGATAAGAAGCCATGCCTTTGGAAATGACTGCAAATGTGGTATAGTAATAAATAAGTCTTTGCAACTTCTAATTATGTGGCATATAATTTAGGGTGGGAGTAGCATATTGGCTACTATTCATGTCTGGAATTGAATGGGTTAAATTGCCACTTTTACCACTATACTTTTGCTTGCCTGTATGTGCATGATTTTATTAAAGTTCCTTTAAACATGCCTTGACTATTCTAGATTAAGGTTCTTATGATCTGGAAGGTATGTGTAAAAATGCTCGCTAATATTCCCATTGAGTCGCTTTAATGGAAGTTCTATTTCTTTCCATGTAGCTTTGTAGCTGTTACAACCTAGAACTCATTACATAAGTTATGGTGGGTAAAAGGTTATGGAAACCCTTCCACTTAAATTTAAGGGGTAGTAGAAATATTTTTAAACACACATCTACAAACACCAAACAAGCCAGAAATCTCATAGCGCTTCCACAACCACAAGGGATTCTGGGTAGGCACAAGCAAATAAGGTTAACCACTCATGGATAGCTGTTTTATCCTTCATGGGACTCATCAGCATGAGATTGCAATACTGGCTTAATAGTTGAGGCTTGGGGTAGCTAAGAAATACCATTACATAAGTTATGGTGGGTAAAAGGTGATGGAAACCCTTCCACTTAAATTTAAGGGGTAGTAGAAGTATTATTAAACACTCATCTACAGACACCAGACAAGCCAGAACAGCTGTCCATGAGTGGTGATCTGCTATTGTACCTCTTCCCAAGTTTTGTCTAAAGGCTGTCTTGTACAGCGGGCAATTACTTTCAAGGGATCCATGTATAAAGTGGATATAGAGGCAAAAGGTGATAATTCTTAACCTTATTTGCATGTGCCTACCCAGAATCCCTTGTGATTGTGGCAGCACCATGAGATTTCTGAAGGAAAAACAAGCCTCTGGCTTGTCTGGTGTCTGTAGATGAGTGTTTAATAATACTTCTACTAACCTAGAACACAAAATTCCTATGTGGGGGTTACTCAGGGGCTTCAATTGCAAATCATGAATTTTCAACTACCATTAGCACCAATTAACATTCAGACGTTGAGCCTTTATCTTCTCTAGTTAATAGTAAAGCTCTTCAATCATTCCCTTATTGAGAGCTATTTAGGATTTAGGAAATATCGTTATCATCATTTTTTCTTTATAAACCAAAAGGGTCGTCCATGTTAGACCTAACCAGGGACATAGGCCTACTGCTCTTCTGTTTTTTCAGTGTCTTAAGAGATGGAAGGGAGAAAAATATTGTAAGCTCTTAAGTATGGGTCTGGGGCATTTGTCCTAGACTTATTGGTTTCTGTTATGCAAAAGCCCCATGACCCATTAGCATGACATCCTACAGGACTGGAGCAGAATGGGTTAAGAAATGATTGATGACCAGGCAGAAGCCTATAAATGACTAACAAGTCCCCATGCTTTTTATGCCAGTTGAACCTTAACATCAACATTTGTAACTGATTGCAGCTACTTTCTCCTCTGTCCCTATTATTTAGGTGGGGTTGAAGGCTGCGGAACTCAGATGACTGCTTACAAAGCTATTCCTTACTCTCTCAATTGCTTACAAGTGGTTGAACCTTTTAGCCATGGACAGTACATCTCCAAGGGAAGTCTCATATAATGTATTTAAACTACTAGACTATGTCCAGAAACCAACACCTCAACTTACCTCTAATCCATGATAAAGTCACCCAAAACAGGGCCAGCTTTACTATTTTGGCAAACCAAGCAGCTGCCTAGGGCACTGGGACAGTTGGGGTTTCTTAGGGAACATTCTTTCCTATGTTAAAAAGCAGGTGTATGCAATAGAAGGGGATGGAGAGCAGCTGTGACCCCAATTACATTTTGAGACCCCCTTCTTATGATTACAAATAATTAAATGATACAGTTCACTAAATATATTATGTTACCAAAGCCAATTCATAGAATGTGAGTAGCAGTTACCGTGAAACATGTTCTTTTCTCGTTGAGTTTGCTCTTTCCTCAACTTTGTAGAGCACAATTTAAGTGCAAAAGCTAAATTGATTACCCAATATTCTGTCCCAGTACGGTATGTCCACAGTTTTGTCTCTGATCTACACATTCAGCCTGCATAATATTTTACGAAATATTCATCAGCTGGCCTGTAATTTGTATTTGATTAAAGGATTTCTGCCAGATGCCAGGAAAAACACTTTTCACTTTGAATTAATTTTCAGGAAAGTTTGGCATAAAAATAAGGTTTCTTTTTTCCCCCCTTTGGCTATGCAATGGAAAAACTTCCTACGTTGAAAGTTTGTGGTATAAATGCCTAATTATTCAGTGGACTAAGTCCCTGCTATGTTTTGTATTTTTGATGGGTTTAAAAGTTCTGTCTTATCCGTTTCAATAGGATGTTCTATTTATGTACATTTAATACCCCAAATGGTTACTGGTATTGGATTTCATTTAACATCAAAGCTCTTAGATACGTTACAGGTAAACTCTCTAAATTGAAGACTGTGGTTAATGCTCTGTATAGATTTGTTATGTAAATACAATCCCTTTGTAATGCTATTGTGATCCGGGACAAACCACCAGCAATCGATTTACAGCAGGATTTACAATGTAAAATTGTTCCGTTTAATATTTTGGAGCCCATTCAGAGGATGTTGCAATCATCTCTGCATGGAAGATGCATAATATCAAAGGGTCCAGCTGAAGACCCCCAAAATAGTTAAACTCTGGGTAGCTGATACAATGAACAACTTGCCAACGTCCATGTTGTTTGCAAAGACTTTGGTCCTTCAAAGAAAAATATTTGAAAACAGGATGAGGCATGCATACGTTTTGAAGGTGTCGGCTTATTAAGTATTTGTCACAACAAATATCATTTATCTTTGTAACTCTTCCAGAATCGTATGTGCCAGGATCAGGGATCAGCATATTAATGACAAGAAACTCTACTGATTATAAGCAAGGAATCTCCAGGAACCTCAAAAGGAACATATTTCCAGAAAAAGGTTCATTTATGGTTATATGTCATGCTCATCATACCAGAGGAGACGCTGGTGCAGGGTAGGACATGGTTTCCCCACAAGAGAATGCCCGTCAGAAGAGTTGTTTACCTTCCCGGCTACCCCTCAGGCTGAGTCTTTTGGGGTCTAGCAGCTGTGGGACTTTCTGATGACCCTCCAAAATCAGGGACAAACTCTAAGCATAGTCAGGGTTCCAGGGTTCAGGGTAATCAATATATCAGAGACGAGGTCAGGAAGCTGGAGTTCTGGGTAGTCAAGATATCAAAGCCAAGGTCAGGGAGTCCGAAAACAGAATAGTCAAAGTTAAAAAGGGTCAGGCACAGGATCAGTAGTGATAAATGCGCTAGGACAGGATAGACTATGACAAACATAGGTACATCCATCAGAGGGCAAGGTGTACCAGACCAGGCTTTATAGAGGGCCACCAGAATTCAATGACATCACTCTGTAACGTTCACGGCCATCTTGAGTGTGGCGCGACTGATTGTGAGGCTCCAGCTGGCCGCAGCGGCACCAGCTCTCGGTGAGAAGGTGACACTGGTGGTAAACTGGGGGGGAAGGTGACATGAACATATGGTTTTTATAAACCAGAAAATGACCTGAGACATTTGCAACACGTTTTTGATAACGTTAACAAAAATAGTTGATTCGTAAGCAGAATGTTTGTGGCCCAACGTCACTTAGGCTAAAACTATGTTAAATAAATACATTTTTTTTGGACGAGGCTGTGTGTGGCTGCACCTTTGAACAGAGCTGTTTCCTTGCACAGCTGTGACAAATATTTAAGAAACCTGATACTGCTGGTCTAAAATTATTCATTTGCAGGGCTCGCTGACTTTGATGGTCAACTGTTTTATTTGTAATTTTTTGACATTTTCCTTCTTTTCCTGCTTGGCCTGTGAATGTTAAAATGGTTGTAAACACATGTACCCCGTTTCACAGCCTCGGGCACCGGCAGTTGTCACAGATCCAGGAATATGGTGCTGGTAGGTCTTTCTAAAGCATCCTGCTCTGGAAATGCCTGCAACAATATTATTTGTTTGTGTTTTTTCTTTCTTTTTTTTTCTTTTTTTTTTTTTTTTTTTTTTTTTATCTGGCTTTGAATCGAGCTGCAGAGTTTCCCCCTCAGGGAAAAGCAAACTTTTGAAATAAATGCTTCAAGATTGTACAAACGCCTCAGTAGTCGTAAGATCTGTGTGTTCGGGGTCAAAGGAAGAAGAATATACACGTCAGTCAAACAGGAGGTGCAAAATGATGCATGTTAAGAAAGGAGATGCCAAAGGGAATTCGAACGAAATCTGGACGTTTAACAGCAAAGTGTTTATGGGAGAAACATAATTGGTGGAAGACACTAAGCAAGTGGTTCTTAAACTCTTTGCGTACGAGGACTAATTCATAAGGGTTTTGAATTCCTGAACTTCTGCGTATTTTGTAGACCTATAATTTCAGAAATCTAGATATTTGCATAAACCTAATAATTTATAAAAAAAATCAACCTAACAGGGTTACATTTCTTACATTCGTAAGAAAATAACTCCATTATAATCTTTGATAACGCTGAATTCCAGTGGTTTAAATAAACAACCAAAGGAATGTTTGGATTTCTTTAAGAAATGATATTCTAATATTTACTTTACATTCCAGTTGGTGAATACCAAAGGTTACACCATTAATACATTTTCAAATGTAGCAAATATTATTTAGGTTTTCTTTCTTGTACTATTTTATTTGAAATTCACAAAAAGCATTTATGTGTTTGTCTCATGCTACGTGGCTGTCAAGGTTTAGGTAGAAATTCCCATGGACCTTTAATTACATTCTTCTTTGAGCTTGTCTGCAAGTGGCCGACCGCTGCCTTCGTATAACCTCTAGATGGACCTCCTTCACATTGGTTGGTTTTGAATGCTGGGATATGCAGTCATAGGAAGCTGGTGTGTGTGCAATGTTTTAAGGTGTCTAAGCTCTTGGCTGATACATTTAACTTGGGCTAACACCTTTTATTAACATATATATCGAGCAAACTAGGTCTGGGGCAGAAGGTCTCGGAGGCAGCTCTTACCACCAAGTATCCTGGCCTAGGATGACTAGGTCCAGGGCGGCAGGTCCGGGGCGGCAGGTCCAGGGGGGCAGCAGTCCTCCTGGTACAAAACCAGGGGCAGATCACAAGGTCTCCTCAACTAGCCTATGTACCCTTTGGAGGATGTGCTGGCACAGCACAGGCTCCATAGACTTCATTAAAAATCTTAAATGTGCCAATGCCTTTTATTGTATCAGAGACGTCGACTACAGGAAAATACACCACTGGATATACCTATGTATATTTTATTTGGCAATTTAGTTCAGGACGTTTTGCATGAGGTGGTGGTTAACTATTCAAACAGACAGAACATTTAGATAGATAATATTTATATAATGTAAATGCCATTTTATTTCATATTCTATATAATTAAAGTGTATGTATTTGTTGTTACAGGACGTTGTCAAATTAAGCCACAGTATCAGACTTTTTTTTTTATAACATAGTAAAAGACTAGACCACATATGTGGATTTTTGTAAAACATTCAGTATCTGTTACATTATTAACTGCAGAAATATTCAGTCCTGTTTCTCTCCATTGCTAACAAGATCCTTTTAAGGTCAATTTAATTGTCTGTGGGTGACGAGCCTTTCTTATTAAGATATCGTTTTACATGGTTCCAAGCTGGACACATTTTACATGCAAACAAGCTTTTTAATTCCTCTAAAGTCAGATTCCTTTATATGGGGTTCAATCTGCTTACAAAGCGGAATTCATAGCAATGCCACTATTGTTGTAAAAGTGAATTCATTCTGCATTAGCAATTCAGCACTGGGTATACAAATGAATGTAATTCAAATCCAGAGGTATTCATTGGTCTCATCTTAGATTCATAAACCATATGTCTATCCTATGCAAGTTTAAATTATCTTACAGTATTAACCTCTGCCTTTTCTGCTGAGAGGCTGTTCCACTTATCTACCACCTTCTTAGTAAAGTAAAACTTACATAAGTTACATCTTAGTCTCTGGTCCACTAGTTTTAGAATATTACCTCTTGTACGAATATTTCTCCACCTGTACTTCCCTTCTCTACTCTACTAATAGGTGAGGTTGGGTAGATACCAATGTACCCTTGCAAAAGTACAAAAAAAGTCAACAATATCAGGGGGTTTTGTCCTGGTGGACCTCCAGCAAGTTCGAAAGACTTATATTTTGTATGGGAATTTCCCCTGGATTTTCAGAATTTATTAAAAGAAAATGTTTTTTTTTTGTTAAAAGTATATTAGTGTACTAAATTGTTTCGTTACTCAGTGTTCCTGTAAGTATACTTATTGAGCATTCTTGAAGATGTCCTTTGTTAACCTATTAGATGTTTTGGGTCACACTAAAAATTGGAAAAAAAAATAAAAAAAATATATATAATATAATATAATAATTAATATATATAATAAATATATATATTTAAGATTAAAACAACATATTTCTCAAAACTTTAGCACACACACAAAAAAAAAACATTTACGTTGAAATAATACATAAAGTAGGAATCCTTTGCACCTGGAACGTTACTATCGTATACTAGACTTCTGGGATTAATTACTCCCCATTTATCTGTGTGTGCATCACATTATTTCATTTCAAAGAATTCACAGCAAAACCCATACTTTATCCTTAAACAGCAAGTGAAAACACAGCTGAAGCTAATTACAGGCTGACCATATGCACTGGGTTTGGTAATAAAATATGGGAGCATTGATATATGTAATGCTTTATTAAGCTATCTTTGATACAACAGCATGCATGCCAATTATGCCTGCAGGCTACTGAGGGCTACTCCACATTATCTAAGACCACCCAGAGAGCGAGCTGTGAGGGTTCTCCACGCACTGAGCACACATCTCTGGATTTATACGGCTAGTGAGGCCAAGAGTTTTTTTTTTTTGTTTTTTTTTATTTTGTTTTATGAATCCAAGTACCCAGAAAATCTGAAGCCCTATTGTTTCGGGACGGTTCTAAAATACATAGTATTTATTTTGTACTGTTTAAAAAAAATGCATGAAAATATTCAACCAAAAAAATAATAATAATAATAATTATGATATTGGAAATCACAAGACTGCACAAAAAGAATTTCGAAGATTGAAAAATATATCTATTTAATAGTAAAATAATGTTCTTGTTTGAAGAACCTAATGTAACAACGTCAGACCACTTGATATATTAATGTCTTTAGAGATCATTTCGCTAAACAATCATATGTAGTGTGTTAGATTAAAATTAGCAAAATTGATCAGAATTACTCATTATAGAAGAGCTTTTTGTTCTCAGAGTCTTGTTATTCCTTGCCTTAAAAGTTTTTTTCTCCCCTATTGTTACATTACCCATGGTTTATGGCATAATTTATTTGTATGGCGTGAGGCATATTACTATTAGATAATGCTAGTATTGCCACAATTTGCCATCATAGTTTATGCAAAATGTGGCCTTATTTCTAAACAAAAAAAAAAAACCCCATAATCTATTTATGCCAAAAGCTGCGAGACACTTTTTCTTGACAAGTAAAGGCCTGATACATGTGTATCGTTCTTTGAATGAGCCCTCAGACAGGTCTTCTAGGTGGGAGGTTAGAAACCGGGCTTCTCAGTTTACATGAGATGGATCCCTGCTGGGTCCCAGACTTGCTATGGAGAAGGTCAGTCCCACAAGCCAGCGAGGGTCATAGGAGCAGAAAGCCTTGTAGGACTGATTAAACTTGTTATGGTGTTTTAAAACGGAAAAATGCACTGTTAATGTTGTTCTAGAGCTTCTGGTGGCCAAATCAAACTGTTAAAGTGCAACACACTAACTTCAGAAAGGCAAAAACCCACTTAAGATGAGGTCCATGGACCAGCAGGGTGGTGTTACTGGCCGTCCCAGTTGAGGTTTACCAACATTACCCATGGTAAGCCTCTGCCAAGTAGAAATGGGCAATCAGGTGGGTTAATTAAGTATTACATATGTTTTCAAGAACATTTTGTAAACTCACCCTCTACCGGAGGGATGTGCGATAGAGGGTATTGTTTCTCTGCGACACTCCAAGGGTTAACACAATAAAAACACACAGAAGCCATTATGAGCTGTGATGAGCAAATCTATATTGCTTTAAATATTGTGTGAACATTCTTTGAAATTGATAACGGATTGTGTTGCAGGTGGGATTGATTACATGCTTATTTTGTAATGTCAAATGTCATACTGCATAGAGAAAGGGAGGTGGTGTGATCAGTTCTCTAAGCTGAGGATACTTCTGTTTAGTCTCCCTTTCTTGTTATTTCTTCTCGGTGTCTTGTCGTATATTATCCGAGAGGGCTGACAGATTTCACCCCAAGGAGTTAAAGGGTGCTGTAATTGCCCTCTTATTAAGCATACAGACTGTAGCGGATCTGCCAGCTTATTCTTTCCTCTGAAAGTTAGTTGATTAAAAATGACTCCAGAAGTTTGTAAGGAGCTTTACTGGTCTATATGGCAACAACCTACCAGTGCCTGCATTTTGTGTCACATGACAATTAGATGTTCCCGGCAAAAACCTTGAATAAGGGAATTCAACCGTGTTAGGAAACAATGCTTACCAAATCTGCATTTATTCAAACAAAAGTGTTAAATTCAGAAAAACAGCACCTTTTACTATGTGTTATGATGGGCCTATCTTGTTGAATTTCTCCTATGAGAAGAGAAGAACAGGACTTTCTTTTGGAGAAAAGCATGCCTGGACTAGCCATCTGGCACACTAGGCAAATGCCCGGTAGGCCACTGGGCGTTAATGCCACACACACTCTCTCAACGGGAGCCACACTTACATCACCAGGCGGCTGCTGGCCTTAAAGTGCCAGGATCACCCCATAATAAATCTTTTGGGTAGCAGCAGTGTGTGTTGGACAGGGCAGGCAACTTGTGCATTGATCTTGAGGGCAATTTAATATCATCGTTGCTCCTTTCACCGTGCTTGGCACCATAATTTAGAGGAATCTTATTGACCCCAAAATATTATATTTTAATGAATTACAGTTTGGATTACGCAACAATCCGGTGGGTTTTCAACAATTTAACAATATTATGTAGGACATATTTGAGCATTTAATGATTACCTACCTAGGAATGTTTCTTCTTTCCTATAAACACCCTGCAACTCACAGTAGGCATATAAGATAAATTATTTACATTGTAAGTTATCTCATTCTAGTCCAAATATAACTTTGCAGTAATTATCTTACAGTGTAAGATGGGGGGGGGGGGGGGGGTGTCCATTGAACTCCATGAACTCACTGCAATATGTTTGAAAAATATCACTACTTTCCAGAATTTACTAGCTAAGCAGTTATCGTACTGGAAGAACATTATTGGACTCATTGACTAGGGATCAATGGGAAAGAGTATTTTGAGAACCTGACGAAAGGTCGTATTCCATGTATTGCCCCTGACATATTTTTTCATGGAACATATGGAATACCAATCTACGCCGGGCCATGCTGTTAGGTGGAATTTCGCCCCAAAACTAGAAAGACTGGAATTTCCCTCTCCAACAATGCTTGTATAGCATTTAGCTTGTGGAAAACTGGGTAGATTAGATTTACCTAAGTTATATATTATAGAGTTTGTGTGTGTGTGTATAAAGTATGTATGTGGAAAAACTAACTAGTAGCCCAACCAATCACATTACACAATGCTTTCAATTCTAATGAGTATTATGGCCAATAAAGAACCGCCATGGTAAATGATTAGCTCCATATAATCAGTTTCTATTACTTTATAGCTTTTCAGCCTCTTCAGGGCAGTGAGTGTAACCTTGGCCCCATAACAGGCTCTTAGGAATGATTCAGGGCAGTATATACATTGCTTTAATATACTTTTTTTTATATTTTTCTATGAAATTGCCTTTCTGGGACAAAAATGCTTATTAAAGTAAATTCATGCCGCCAACAAAATGTCCTTAAAGGGAAACACCAGTTATCGTATGCTCTTTAATGCATATGATAGATGAGGGTCACCTATATATATTTTTCTGCGTACAGAGAGTGAATGAGAGTGGGAGAAAGAGTGAGTGACGACAAGTTTCGTTTCTAAACTGGAAAACCCCTCCAAATTTTGTCCAAATTGAAAGGGCAGAAAACAAATTTCTTTGTTCAAAAGCAAATGGACCAAAAAATGGCACAAAGATGTCTAATAATGAATACATTGGCTTGTATTGTGTATAGCAAGTGCCTAAACCCACCGCCTACAAACGGCTGATAGTTTGAATATACTAAACATATTTAAATGAATTTCTTTGGATTTATGGACATCCACTGCAATGTATTTTACTGCCTAACCATGACCATGGAGCATGGGGTAAAGGCTAAAGTTGCCTCATTTGTAGACATAATTGTAGTGACTATTAAATCATTTTGACATTGTATTACATATATGGGCTACAACATTGGATTATATGAAATTAATGTGATGGCAAGGTATTAATATACAAAGGATCATTTTACGTGATAATTTCTCCTCTAATATTTAGCAAGGGTGGCTGGCAGCCAGATACGAGGAACCCTGGGCCATGTGCTAGTGTTACCAATTGGGAATATTAGACCCACAAACAGCACGGGACTGAAGCAATCAATCTATCAGCACAAATGTTTAGAATTGTGTATACCTTTAAACACATCTTTAAGTAGTTTAGTGTAATTTCTTTATATAAGTTCCAATTTGCATGAAATGTTATGACTCTGATAGTTATATTCTTGGAATCAACTTGAGGTTGAGTTTGTGATCCTTATCTCCCCAGTTCTCTCAAATAAACACACAGAGTCATAGTGCGGAGTGATCAGAAATCCATGTTGTTTTTAAAGCATATGGAATTTAAAGCACTGCGTGAACTTGGTTAATGTGTTCAAAAGGTGTAAACAAAGTGACATTGATTGGCAGAAAATCTGCCAGTCTTAACATGGTGAATTAGTCCACTGGAGAGATGCCTTATTCATAACATTGTAGAAGAACATAGCTACATGTCTAAACTTTGCTTCAAGCAACAATTTCAGAAACGGCATCTAATTCAAAGAAAACACGGCCTGGATGGAGACTGTAGATGGACAAAGACTATAGGGTCTAAACCCCAAAACCTAAGTATAAAAGGTATACTTTCTTCTATGAACTTGACCAATTTGATTTTACCTTCTGGGGTTACCTTCTGGGGTTGGCTTACCGGATGGCAGGGGGCAATTGCTCCTTGGTCCAGTCCAAATTCTTTGAACAGGATTGGTCAGATTTAGCCCATGCAGAGGCATGAGCAGAGTAGGGTCATGTAACATGACGTTATTTATCCCTGTGGTAATAGGGGGCACCTGGCTTTACTTGCTCCCTTGGCCAGATGGTTCTTTCCTGATTACATTGAACTTCTCAGCTTGACCAAAGTGTTAATGTGAATAACAAAAACATACTTCTGGGAACTTTTAAAGCCTATGTTACTGATGCAACATATGGATTAAAACTGAACTTCAACTCATATGTTTTACTTCATCTCTACTAAATTGGGGGGGGGGGCAAAATGTAATATAAGGGTGTTAAATCGGATTTTACAATGATTGCTCCAGATATAGCCCTACATTTAATCCTCATATAAATCTAAGTCTAAATCTTAAACTAAAGTGCATATAAGGACTGGAGTGTATCTTTAATAAGATTGCATTAAAGTTAAAAATACAATCATTTTAACACTCCCGTTCTGGTCATTATACACATATGTACTATAGAATAATACTTGTGGAGCCTTAGCATTGTGCTTTTTTTTGCATTTACAGCTCTTTTGGTTGATATTCTTATGTTTTTAGTTGAGAAATACATCAGCTTACTTTTTTTTCATTTTCAGACAGTACAAGTCACATCAAAAGACACTTCATCCTTTGATCTAAAACCATCCTTATGGAAAGTTGTACATGCTGGTCACAACGCCTGCACTAAATTAAAATGACCACCATCTGGCTGTATTTAGTTACTTACTAGAACTGGACATGTCTTGCTACTGATAGTTACAATATGACCCATAGGGCCCGAGCTCTGGCATCAAATGATAAAAATACATTTGGAAGCAAGAGATACAGTTAGAAGTTGTAAAAATAACACTGAACACACCACAACCCCATCCTAATGAAAACAGTAAAGTTATTCTAGGCTGGAAAAACCCCAGCAACTCTCAGCAATCTAGCCTTTGGCAAGCCATGGGTTTGGGCTGGAGTGGCAAGTTTTTTTTGTGCTCACATGGAGCCATGTCCCTGAAGATGGGGAGGAAGGCTTGCCTTTTGGCCACCATTGGTACCACTCTTCATAGGAGGGCCTCTGCAGCTTTAGAAGGCACTGCCACCTTCAGCCTTTCTCAGTCAGTAATGATAAAGCATGATACCTCCGACATCTGATTTAAATCACAAAACCATCAAACATTCTTTTAAATCACAAAACCATAAAACATTCTTGGTTCTTGACCTTTTGGCCAAGATCAAGTGTGGACCTGTTAAATGCGGAAAGCTTGGTCCTCTGACCTTAAGCCAGAAGAAGCACTGAAGCCCGAGCTTCACTGGAGCTCCTGATTAGGGCTATTGGGGTCATGTCACTGTGGTGTCTTATTGAGCAGTGCACATGCCCTTACCAGTTGACAGAACCAATAAGGACTGTACGTATGAACTTTTTTGACATTTTCCCCACCATCCGGCCCTATGGCTGGTAGGTGGATTCAGTTTTAATAATGCCAGCCATGGGCATCTCACATGACATAAGAAGACATCTCACAGACTTGGTGTATTGTTTTGTTTTTAAATATTACATTTTGGTATGGTTTTTGCTCTACAGTGAAAATGTCACAGCAGAGCCTAGGTTCCTGAAGATCTATTTTGCCTGGATTAGGGTGCCGCTGAAGAAGCCAGTCTGTTGTCTAATGTGTTCTGTTAAGGACTCTTTGTAGTTTACCAGGAACTGCCTAATCCTAAATACGGAACATGTCACTGTCCAAGACTGTCACAGGCTGATCTTCATTGACAGTCTCGATGAGGAGGAGGAATGATCTCCAGCTCTCACTCACCTGGTCCCATCTACCCTTGTACCTTTGTCATATACCCCTTCCCACACCCCCTAGATGTCATTCTTTTACAATGCCACTTTTTAATACCTCTGGAACTGCTTAATGTTTTTTGTTTCATGGTTACTGTTGCTTATGTACTTGATTGCTTTATGTATGAAGTTTACTATTTGAGTTATTGACTGTATGCATGCAACGCCTGTATGTACTTGGTTAAGCAGTCTGCCCTGTATGTGACATGTGTATGTTCTGTCTTTAAATAAACTCAGTCAAGCTGGTTTATTCAGCTTTTCACTTGTCAGTGCTGCCCCTGTTTTCTCCCCAAATGTTATTAAAAAAAAATAAATAAATAAAATATAATATATATATAGTTTTGGTTGTTGTCTATCTTGTTTTCCCATAACAGACGACTCCTATAGGTGTGATTTGTTGGATACACTGATTTTTTTTCCCAGTAAAAATCGAGGCTCTTATGAGAGCAAACTCACTGTATGGTAGGTTAGTTAAGCACTGTTATTTCTCAGTTGATATAGTCAATTCCATTTTTTGTGTATTTTTTAAATATCCACCTGCATATCGATGCACAGCCCTTAAGGTGAAACAGTCGAAGAGAGGGCATTTTAATGTTATCATTACGGGTTTGAGATCTACAAGAAAATTCAAATTGACGATCTTTGAAACAGTAAAACGACAAAGATGTATCAGAAGATAAACTGAATAACATTAAGAAGAAAAATCATTATATAATACAGATACTAAAATGAATACTAACGCTTTTATATGACGGTCATGTTATTTTGTAGAAATGTATAACACAATCACATTACAAAAGATACAATGTGCCAACGTGCCACATTTTTAGATGTCACTGGCTCCGTTCAACTAAATCATTCTTAGATTTTCCAGAGAGGTCTTAGTCCTTTACATCATGTCACAACATTCTGACTCAGTAATGTCAATAAATTGGACAAATAGATGAATTTAAATGGGTAAGTAAAATAAAAGATGACTTTGATCTACATTGTGGTAGGTAGGCAATGATTGCCCTTGCACTTTAAGTGGCTTTTTTCCTTTGCTGACATATCTTTGTTAAGTGGACAAATATCCACAAGGAACACACAATTAGCACCTGTTTGGTCAACTTAACCTTCAGTTAAATTGAACAAACATTAATTGGGTTTCTAGACGGTGTCATAAAGGACAGACAACAATGCCTTAATGCTATGCTGCCGCTTACCTTTTTACAGGCTGACAGAGAGCATGGACCATATACCAAGTCTAATTTAAGAAGATAATGGGTGTTTAGTGTCATAATAGTTTGTTGCAGTTCAGATGTCTGCGGAATGGCAATTTATGGAGCATTTAACATATTAAATAGATTAGAAGGGCTTTGCCCATCAAGGTCACAGTCTTAATGGCTTGGTATGTGAAAGCACAATGTATCGTGTGTACAAATTGAAATAGGTGTAAAGTCATGGCATCCATGGCCTAATGGCTTAAATGGAAGTTCCAAATGGAATAGCATTTTTTCCTTTATGGAAGAACACAATAGGAAATGTCCTCTAAACAGACTATTAATAATAGACAATGGGGGCACACACCAGAATTCCATTAAATAATATAAAAAGAATTGATTAGTGCTTGTGACTAAAATAAAATCTATACATATATAAACTTTCACTTTCAATTTTTAGTGCTAAAAAGGTGTCTTTATTTATACTTCAAAACCACTGATTAATTATTTATTTTTTCATAGATAGATAGATAGATAGATAGATAGATAGATAGATAGATAGATAGATCCACCATTACATGTAGTTAGCCCCCATTTTCACCAACACACTCCTTTAGAAGAGAGAGTGCTCCATGGATGTTCACTGGTCTGCAGAGCCTTTATGTTGTTTTAATGGTTGAATAGATACTGTACATACAATGAAACAATATAATTATTTAACAGCAAATAAGAACCTTTTGGCCCATCTAGTCCCTTCCTAGATTCAGAATAACCATATGTCTATCCCATGCATGTTGAAATTCCCTAAGTGTTAATTCTGCCGGCAAAGATGATAGAACCTCAACATTTTGTCCCAAAGGCTAAAGACATAATGTAGCCAGGGATTGACAAGGTTTCCTTCATCACCAATAAAGGATGGTTGTGGCCAGGAGGCCTCCATCAACACCAACAAAGTTATTGTCTTCAGGCATAGTGATGTGCCACTTTAAAATGATGTAATAATATGACTTAATGTGATGGCAAAGATGAAGTAAGGCGCATCACTCTGACACTCAGCACAGGATTTTATTCTCAAGTTGAAAAATATTTTTTCATGGAACTTTCCCTTTAAAAAGCATCTGTGAAATCTTTCCATGACCAGCACGTTTTTCTCGTGTTATTCCACCTACTGCTGTTTCATCATTTAAATACAAACTTTGTGGATACATGGAAGTGACGTGAACATACCCTGATCCACAGAACATTCCGCCTCGCGGGCAGCTCTCTGAGTAGAAGGAAAATAACCATTTTTCTTTACCGGGTAAATCATTCTGACTTCTGTCTCAGAGGCAGCGGCGAAGTGACAGTTTTCCCACCTCGCAGTAAATGGCTGTTTTTCTTGTTTGCTACGTATAAAAGGGGCAGCAGAAGAAGAACTTAGTTAATGTTGTCTTTGTTGACACGTACAAATGGAAAGAACATTAAGGCGTACAGCCCCGGGCAGCATCAGCAAGACGAGAAACATCCTCTCTGTTCTTGATTTCTTGATTTCATGACACCCAGGGTTCGGACAAACATAGGCAGACTCTAAACATTTACAGAACTGTAAAAGCAACCCCACCGCTGCCACCAAAGCAACGTTCAACCCGCATTGTTTTCACAGTGATGTTTTCTTATATATTTTTTTTTACATTTTATTATGTAACACATTTTCTGCTGTTTATATACATACGCATTGCTTTTGACTGTTAAGGCTATAGAACACTGATTCTAGAACAGAGAAGCATAAAACATGGGACAGATAGTACAAGTATCGTTATTTAAAAAGGGCCAAGTTAAAATTGAACGAGCCCTCATACAAGCAAGAATCAATTCTGGGTTGAGAGCCCCCCCACCAAATTCTCAGTTAATTTGCCGTGACTGGTATAGAATGGGAATGCTGGTCTGATCACAGGCTACTGGAGAATGCAAGGTTCATAGTACTTAATCTCCATTTAATATCTGGCGCAAGTAAAGACGGGGTATTTCTATTAGCATGCCAAGTCCCTCAATTTGTAGACCACCCCATATCAGCTTCAAATAACAACTGTTTACAGTACATGGCTCGACAGTCAACACAGCCCGGCTACTAATTGTTGTTATAGTTTAGTAATTTTCCAGGGATCTCGCTACCCATTAGTGTCATTTACCGCAAGAATCCGAGCAGCTGTCAGTTAACGCTTTCCACTGTGACTACCTAGCCAAATGGAAGGGTTTACAAATATGTATGCGGAACATTAACATACTTTAAATACCTGACCTAGGTTTGTACTTTTGAACATACATTCCTATTATTGTACAGTATATGTCTAGAGATTACCAATCCGCCATCATTTGGTTAATCCTTTGGAGAGTCCAAGAAGTTTGCTTCTGGAAAATCGAAACTCCTACCAGATATAATATATGTAAGTTGTATCATTAAATTTTTTATATTTTTTTTATAGACAGGTGAATCGTTGTGTGTGTATTTCAAATGTATGTGTTCTAACTCTGGTGTATATTAGCCCGATTTACTAGACAAACACTCTAGTTGGACACTCTGACTAAGAAAAGTCCATAGATGAATGGATTTAATTGGATAAGCAGGACTTCATTAGCATTGCCATAAAGAATCAGCTCAATGTGGGGCTTGATCAGGCAAAGTCACCCAAAATATCACATGACTCCCTACAATGGTAGCCCCTGAAATACAACGGGAAGTTTATTGAATTAAAATTAATTGAAACTAAGTTTTCTTCAATGATAAACTTTAGTTATGTATATGACACTGTATATGATGCTCAGAAATATTTATTTTTGATGTAGTTCCATTTAATCCCCAACTGTTTATTCTCTAGGCACTTTTTTTTTCAATCTATTTTTTTTAATTATTCATGGACAAAATGTAAAACTTATAGTAAGTATACTAAAGTATAGTATGAAAGTTACAAGTATGATGATGTTCTAGGGGTGATTCCATGCTAGAAAGGCATCAGAGGTAATGTTTATTCCTAGTATATGGCTTCGGAATTGAACCCTGCAGAAACCTTTCCATTTCAAGCAAGTATTATAGCTTAGTTCGCACTCAGTGATTCATATCATGTTTGACCTGGAGTCTTCCAACGGAACACTGATTCCCCGGGTCTCCGGGTCATTTTTCCCTTTCTCCAGGTAGGCGAGTAGTGTTTGGTCACACCTGGCCATTTAAGACTAGGTAAGTCCACCTATTGCACAGCTAGCCCCGCCTCTATGTATAGTAAACCCTGCCCTCTCACAAAGCCACTCCCTCTAGAAGAGAGAGAACTGGGTAGTCTGCCTTGGGAACCTATGGATGTCTATATTGGTTGGCCAATATCTGCCTCTCTGCCTGGTGGAATATTAAAGGTGCGGTTCCATCTAATCATTTCTAATAGCGTTAAATGTCTAAGCTGAGAAATATTTCTTTCATCATCTTTAGGCATAAAACAGGCAGTGGCATTCCTATGGATGGATTTCCACAAAAGCGAGCTGGGACCCTGCCAAATAAACAGGGAGGAATCTCAAGAAGGAAAAAAATTCTCTAGATTATTAAAAAGGAAAAATAAGTAATGAAAAGTTCAGTCCCAAGGAACCCTGTGGCATAAACTTAGTAATAATGTGATATATCGGACAAAAGTGTCAGGAGGGATTTACTGCTGAGTTATAAGTAAAATCCGGAAACAAAAACATATTTCTTCAGAGCTTAACATATAATGAAATATAAATATGTGGATGTAACGATGTCTAGCACAATTAGTATTTTAATATATACATGAAATATATCATGAAAAACTATATTAGTACCATTAAAATGGATTCTAGTTTCATCAAGTACAAAATGATATCAAGTACAAAATTATACCAAACGAAGGTGCTGGCTTATTCTTTTCAAGTATTTTTTTTATCTAGGATTGCTACATTTAGGATTTGCATCAAGGCATCTCCTTCGTGAAATCAATATTCCTCTTGGGAAAGCACAATGAAGCGATTAAAGTAAGTATTTCTACAGAATTTGTTATTTCAGAATCCAGGATGCATATTTAAAAGGTTGGCACTCGATGAGCTTCCTAAGTAGTCATTCCATACCTCCCAAATGTCTCTAGTTAAGAGCTGTAGGCCCTCTTTAGGACCCAAATCCCCATGTACCCCTTTCCCCCTCTGAAATCCCACTTTATTTTTATATAAAAAAAGAATGTTTGGTGGGTATGAATGTGTCACAATGTTCTACAGTCCCAAAAGCAACAATAATGTGTATAGAAACAACAGAAAACGGGTTATAACTTACACGACTACTTAAACTAATAATAGGAGCAACAACAATTGCGACATACGGCAAAAACATTAAATGGCTCCAGGGGCACCAAATCGTGATATCTCCTGAGGAAGTGGGGAGAGGGGTTTGGTGCCCCAAGAGGACCAAGAGAGTGAGAACTGGGGGTAATGCTCCTCAAGATTATCAATGATGGAGTAGCCTTTGAGCAAGCTCCGGATCAGCATTTTGGTCTTTGCTTCTGTAGATATTCCAAATTCATCCAAACATCCAAAGACTCTAGAATCCAAAAACTGAACATAATAACTGGGCAGCTATACCAATTTGCAATTAAAAGCTCTGTTGACCTCCGTTGAAATATCAGGACAAGTCTGTCTCTTTAAAGTCTTTATCATTTCCATGGTCGGAGTGGTGAACGCGAGGCAGCCCTAGCGCTTTAAGGCCAGCGGCCGTCTCATAGCATAAGTGCGGCCAAAGGCTGGATATGCATTGCTGCACGCTACGTTTTTATGTTCATGATGGATCCGCAGATCGGGTGAGTCTGTGGTGCCCAATGTGCCAAATGAACAGTCTGATTTCATCTTAAGGAGCTTATCACAATCTGACACGTTTCATGGCTGAAGCCTGCATCAAACATTCTCTTGGGTAATGAATTAAAGCATTAGTTTGTGTAAATTAGTGTTGCCGAATCTGACGACGCTATATAAAGCAAAAAATAATAATTTATCATGAATTCTGTTCTATATACTTAAAATATTTTTATACAATTTAACAAAAGCCTTTTTTTATTCTTTTGTTTTTTTTTTCTTTACAAGACTAGGGTAAATAATGTCAGACTCTACATTGTTTGTATTTTGTCTGCAGCGAGACTAGAATAGGCCGCTATAACATGGCATTTCGATAATAGGTTTTGTTTGCCTGGATGTTAAACTAAGCCTTTTGGATGGCAAATAACAGTTGATTTAGACTAATTGAAGCAATTTGTTTATGGGATCTCCATTGCAGGTACTAATTGTCCTTGACCTGTCCTTCTAAGCACATTCCGCATGCTGGCACTCACTGTCAGAATAGAGGAAAAGAGGGAAGGAAAAACCCTTTTTGTAGGATTTTCATTTTAATTAAGCAAGGATGTGGCTGTTGTAGTTTGTGGTCATAATAAAAAAAAATAGGGTTTTGTTTTCTTTGAACAAAGGAATAATTCACAGTTTTTAATAGCAATTTATAATGAGTTCTGACAATTAATTGGGCCGACCTTTTGAGTCTACATCACATTGATACACACATTCCGCTGCCACGCACAGTGTTAAATGAGCAAGAACTTCTCAGCATTTTGTTAAACTTTTATTGTATTATGGCTGTGTTTATATATATATTAGAAGTATTATTAAACAGTACATCTACAGACACTAGACAAGGCAGAAATCTCATGGTGCTGCTACAACCACAAGGGATTCTGGGTAGGCGCATGCAAATAAGGTTAACTAACCACCTTTTGCCTCTATATCCACTTTATACATGGAACCCTTGAAAATAATTGCCCGCTCTACAAGGCAGCCTTTAGACAAAACTCAGGTAAGATGTACAGTAGCCAGAGCACTACTCATGAACAGGGCTTTCATCCTTAAAGAGACTCATCAACATGAGATTGTGATACTGGCTGACTAGTTGAGGCTTGGGGTAGCTAAGAAATACCATTACATAAGTTATGGAGGGTAAAGGTGATGGAAACCCTTCCATTTAAATTTAAGGGGTAGTAGAAGTATTATTACACACTCATCTACAGACACCAGACAAGCCAGACGGTTTGTTTTTCCCTCAGAAATCTCATGGTGCTGCCACAACCACAAGGGATTCTGGGTAGGCGCATGCAAATAATACTACCCCTTAAATTTAAATGGAAGAGTTTTCATCAGCTTTACCTTCCATAATTTATGGTTTGGCAGAAACGGGGTTATCACTGCTCTGCCTGCCATCCTAGTCCTAGTTGGCTTAGGCCAGAATATGTCGCTGGCAAGCAAGCAAGCTTTAACATTGACAAGACTCTTGTACATGGCATTGCTGGCTCATAATTAATAAATAAATATGTATGCAGCCAATGACTAGCTTTAATGAAAAGAAAAAACCATGTACAGTGCTGTGGAATATGATGGCGCTATATAAAACAATCAATCAATCAATAATCATTCGGAAATATAAATTTCAAGGTAAGGCACGCTGCTACATGATGTCTGAAATGAGGCTGAGTGATTTGAAACAAATGTGTCTGCGTTTCGAAAAATCTGTTTGGTTGGGAAGTCTTTTTTAGCGCAGGATACCCAGCTGTGGTTAAGAGCACATGTTTCAGGAAACAGAATGCAAAGCATTTAGGAAGAAGACATAATGACTACAGAGAAATAATAATAAAAAAAAAAGGCAATGATGAAATATGGGAGTCCTACAGAGTCTGGATGCATTTTTATGTCTCTTGCTGTATCGTAGTACAATGTGAAAGAGTGTGGTCTACATAAACACATCATATGCTTTGACAGGGAGTTGGGGTGAAGCAGGGTGTCAGGGTAAAACAGAGGGTAATAAAATCACCGTAGATTTATTTCTTTAAATTGGAAACTTCATGCTTACACCTGACTAAATCATCAGGCTGAAATCCAAGCCGGACTCCCACAGAAAATGCATGTAACCCTATCCCATCTTTGTTTAACAAGGGCCAATCAAACCAGCTTAATGAATTCTGCAGATGTGTTCTAGAGGGCTTGGCTTGGCTACAGCAAGTCTACAGGGCTTTAGCTCACTGTCCTCCTGTACCCATCTCAGAGGTCCAATAGATGGAAGATTTGTATTTATTTATTTTCTTGGGTGATTCTCAGGATTACCAGCTAAGAAAACACTTATTTTAGCAAATGAAACAAAATAGTTAACACTTCTTTTGTACTTTTTAAATTGTAGATATCAGTTTGGATGGGTTGTCTTTAAACCGTGTACATGAGGAGCAGATTCAACAGGTCATGGGCCACATGCAGTAGGCTATGATTCCAGGTTTAGTGCGCAGGAACTAGTCACACTATTGGACAATCATGCTCAATGGGCCGGTTAAATGGAATATCACTAATCTACCCAACCAGCCCATTAACATGATGGAAGGCTGTGTCGAGTTAGCATACCCCTAGGTTCCTTCCACCCGGCACTGAGCGTCCATAAAAAATGGCATCATATCTGAAGCCAAGTAGTAGCAATGCCAGTGTGGAGCGGACCGCTAGTGGTGCTGATGATAAGTACGCCACTGGCCACGTGGTTTATTCATTGTTCTTCTGTCTCATGTCCAAATGTTCTATGCTTTTCTTTAAGAGATGTTGTGTCATACAGCTGTATACATGGATATGTACCCTTCATGGTAGCTTTAGTGGGGTAAGGGGATACTTCAGAGTTTGATGGTAAATGTTGGAAATGGGGTTATGTACAAAGGGAAATACTGTAGATACTGATGATAATTTGGGTGAAAATATAGTTCCAATAGGTACCTGGTTGTTGAAAGGTATAAAAACATTGCTATGTCGTTTACTGAAAACCAGGGTATTTTTATAGAGAATACAGTGTAAAATGTAATGCTTGTTAAGATCCTGGTGGGAAGCCCTCATTAATGTTGGATAAGTTATTGTAAATGTCGGCAGCAAGGTATTAAAATTAGGCAGTAAATCTAAATGCAGCGTTTTCTCTTTGTGACTGTAAAAATTCTTCAAACGCCGCTGCTAGCATTGCCAGAAGTGCTTCATTAAAATAGCATTTGTTTGCAAATTACATTTTCCTGCACACCCATCAATTCTTCCGTTTGTACACAAGGAAAGCATTTCCTGACTCGAATCGTGAAAAGTTGGCAACTGCTGCTTCCTCTGTGCAACAGGCTGGTTCAGTTTAATATGGAACACATATATTATTATTCCACATTCTCCACGCCTTTCAGGATTTTGACAAATTTTAAACAAACATTGCAGGTGGTCAGACAACTGGACCCAGCAGATGGTAGGCAGCTCTTATGAAGAGAGACAGATACACAGCAGCTTTTTATGAACATGGGAAGATGTGCTTAGGAGTGATATTGGCGTACAAAATGCAAACATACTGTAGTAGTCTGGCTCATTCCATTTTACCCCACCCGATTTCCTAAATTGTTCGGTTGGGAAAGTGTTAGATTTATAATTTATCGGTTCTTGGTCCATTACGCCCTGTCGGTATGCCAAGTGTCATAATTCCCCTAAGGGATTGAAGGCACATGCTTTGTTTTAAAATTGGGCCACCAACGGTTAACCCTACAAGTTAGAATTTTACTTTTCTCAGTTTAGATTTTCCATCTGAATTCACAACACTCATAGTCGCATATCCAGATTTATCCAGAAGCTGCAGATCTGAGAATTATTTCCACAATAGTATCTTTTTTCGACCAATAGCAAACGAGATGTCATCTGCTCGCTTCATGTTCTACCCACTTTTATATTTGACCCATATGTGCCTGCTTCACTCTCAAGAGTTTATTCATTACAAAATGAGGTTATCACCGGGGATAACCAGAAGGACCCAACACGGCCCTCATTTACAACAAGTTCACTTCCAAAACTGATATTCGATAAGAAAAGTAGCAGGTCACCTGATTTTAGTTCCACATGAAACATAACTCATAGCCTTGTCTTAGAGTGCATCCTCGTTTGGAAGCATCTCAAATTGTAGCTCTTTTAGCCGCCATTACAAAGGAAAGGCCACCATTGACCACAAGAGCAGTCCGGAATTGAGATGCAAGGCAAATTTCCCCCTACAGATATAGAGGTTTAGAATGTTAAGCAGAAAGGAATGGCAGGGAAGACATAGTTGGCTCAACCCAATAGATAAATTAGGACATTAATCTGCAAGTTGCATTGTATGAATGTCATGATAAATACAAGGGCTGTTGAACGTTGCATCTAAATTATGGCTCACCAAGCGTACCATGGAACCTTCTAAAGGCTGATAAATGATGAGAGGCAAATGAGCAAAGCATAATAATACAGGTAAGGTATGGGCAATCGCTTTAATGGCTAATGGAAAAAGTAACAGTTTGGGCACTTTCAAATCTTTAGCTATTAGATGACACAGTGCTTTGATTTGTGGTCAAAGGTTAACAATATGTTTCTACAGTGCCTTGTCTAACTTCTATGTCCGTACGGTCAGAAAGAATAATATTAGGCTTTCCTAGGAAGATGAAATAATTTTTGCAAGTTGAAAATTATAATTGGCGTGTGGACTAAAGGTGTTTTTATTGTTTATCTTGTTTTTCCCAGCTCGGTGGAAACAATGAACACACATCACATGCCTTTTAGAGGACAAGCAAGTGAAGGTGAAGGCAAAAGAGAGGTTGCTGAACACATGAAAGACAAAGGAACTCAAACAATAACATAGACCTACGGAATACATTTGTTCAATGGAATGGACAATCTGGGAACTTTCTATCACTTTTATGCTGCTGTGTACTACTTGGATAATCTGTTTTATTTTTTTTTAGGCACACGCTTCTATTGACTGTACTTAAACCTCCCCTTGAGACATTTTCACAAGGTTACATTTTGAAAAGCCATTAGTGGCCAAAACACGTATCTCTCTTGGACATGCTGTGTGCATTTAATGGACTAAGAGCATTTAGAACATCACGCGTATAGACGGATTCTTTTACTTAAGGTAAGATATGTTGGAAGCTTCGAGGTAGCCGTAAATAATGCGCAACAATGTTTATTTATTATACCTAACCCTTGGCATTTTCTAAAGAGTAACAAGTACATTTTCCTGCGAGAGAGCCACGATTATGAATTTTATTGGCTGACTTTGACAAAGATGAATGCGTAAACAATAAAATAATCATATAGTGACTTTCAGACATCTGAGAAGAACCAGAGACCCTAAAATAATTAGTAATCGGTTTTATTGTAAGTTTTAGAGTTATGCTAATGTTTAAGGGAAACAGATGAAACGTGTGGGAATGGTATCAATATGAGAAATGGTGTTTGGGTGTTGATATGAGTGTTGGCAGTCAAAGATGCCCATATGTGTAACTGAGACCAAGCACGGGTCAATGATTTTTAAGCTCTCATTATCCTTTCTGCTATCCCCGGGGAACTGGCACATTCCAGATTATCCACAGTACTTATTCCCACCCCTGTATGCAACATAATAAAAATAATGTCGAATAAAGGTGAATACGTTATATTACATTTCAGATTCCTTACAGAGTCAGTAAAATTTAAAATCGCACAGAATAACAAACTGGGACAAAAGGAGAAGAGGGTCCTGCTCTTGTGAGCTTGCAATCTAGTCGGTTGAGTGGGAAGCGAAGCAGTAGGAGAGGACTGCTTGGATGGGGATGAGTTGATCAAGTTAAGATGCTGCCATGTCACATTTTAGATGAATGCCTCACCCTAAAGCTGCTGTAATAATAGCTTTACAGGAAACATAGCTGTAAAAAAAGCTATTACAACAGAAGCTCATGTGAAAGCTGCTAACAACAATGCTGAGAGAGGAAAAGGGTTATAACTTACATGGTGCTTCCAATTAGTCTTTACTGAGAGGTCAGGGGTAATAAAGAATTTTGCTATGGATAGTGTTTGGTATTTCATTTATTTTAGTGTAGGTAACATGGGGAGTGGGTTGATGAAGCGTACAAATCATTTTATTAGGCGACCAAGCAAATGTATGCTCGAAGAAACCTCATATGAAATTGTGTGTGAGTGGGTTGAGAAATATAATAATAATGATTTGGATTCATGAGAAAACATTCTAAATAACGTCTGTACCGTTCACATTATATCTTCACCATTCTGCACTGGTGATGTAGCAATACTACCAGGTAGAGGACTGCACTGGGACCCGCCAAAAAACTTGCGGGCGCGGGCGGTCTTGCTGGGGCTGCGGGCGGGAGCAGGCGGTCAGGCACCGTATGTGCGGGTCCCGGTAATCCCGCACAGTCCCGCAAGGCTGCCTTCTTGCTGCTCCCTTACAGCGTCTCCTAGCTTGCTCCGCCCAGGAACAAAACGGAGCCACGTTATGTGACATCACTTCCTTGACTCCGCCTTGTTCCTGGGCGGAGCAAGAGAAGAGACGCCGTAAGGGAACAACTCGAGGGCAGCCGCGCGGGACTGCGCGGGAAATCAGGTAAGGAGCCGGGCATGATTGGCCACAAATGTGGCGGGAGCGGGCGGGAGCGGGCGGGAGCAGAACACCCACATTGCGGGAGCGGGCGGGAGCAGGATTAAAAACCGCGGGAGCGGGCGGGAGCTTGATTAAAAAAGTAGTCCCGCGCAGGGCTCTACTACCAGGTTCTCATAAATGAAATATAATTGGTGTTCTAAAAACGCAAACCTATGGCCCTCAGAGGAATGAATACTGGAGATAGCATGAAAAACCAGTCCAAGCTCAAGTAAGATGCCCAGCTCAGCATCTACAAAAGGAGATTAAGACAGAATGGTGCCAGAAGCAGTGCATGTACACAACCACCATTAACCATTTAGTCCTCCCAGAGTCCTTCCAGACAGGCTTGTTGCTGTGGAGGGTGAACCGCATAGGCTTATGCTTTGGCTCTGTAACCCGGGTCTGGTTGCTATCCCACATCTACCCTAGATTGCACAAACCAAGACCCAAATGAAATGAACCTGGGACAGTCAACAGATACATCATTGCCAATTTTGGTATAAAAAAGGCATGCACCCTTTCAATTAACTTCAGCATTACCAAAGCATTTGAAGAACCGGACGAAGCTCATTTTATTGACATAAGCGCTGCATCAGCATAGCCAAAGATTACTCTATCTTGGACTAATCAGTCACTGCATATTGATTTATTCACAAGGGGCTTATTCAAAGACAGCCCTAAAAACTGTATGGTGTGCAATTCCGTAAGATAAATACGAAATTGAACAGCACGCTAATCTTTTATCTATTCAATTTAAAAGTCATTATATAATCTGACTTAAATAGCGAAGGAAACCATTTGTCTTCTAATAAATAAACACATTTAAAGCACTGGTGTGAGATACAGTAGGTCCAATACTGCAGAGATCCTTGGGACTAACTATTTTTCATAATTGTTACTCATCAAACAATTCTAAAAGGATCATTCTGTTTTCTTTAATAGAGTGCTTTGAAAAATGTATTATTTACCTCCAGATGCTGAAACTGTTAATTAGATAGACCTATAGCCAATATGTCGTGAATACACGTTATCAAATACATGGAGTATCAACTTCCCCTTAATTTTAATTAACCCCTTGTTCCTTCCTGGTCCCCAGTGTTATGAGCTGTTTTTCATACTGGTCTGTAATGAAGACACGACAAAGCTCAGGGAACTGTTTTACAACCCTTCCCATGACACCCATTATCCAGAATATCCAGTTAGGTGTCTAACCCTAGACCAGCTTCTCATAAATATGGCATGTGTTACACATGTGTAAATCCCGTTCCTTTGGTTCTCATGTCAACTTGCAGTTTCAGAGCTAATAAACACATCTTTAATTGTTAAGTAATTTCAACCTTGGTCTCTTCCAAACTGGGCCACCATCCAAATTACCTAGGAGCCTTGAGGACCAGCCTTGGTCACGTATAACAGTTTGACATCGACAAATCTCACATGGTTCATTTATCGGAGGGACCCAAAATTGGGAAAAGGGGGAAACTGCTCAGAATGATTCTTTTTTTCTGCAGAAAGTGAATGGATTACTAAGCCCCCCATGTGATGAATTTTAGAACTTTTATAACCCAACAACTATAAAACAAATAAGTAAGATACAAAACAATGCACCCCCACTCAAATCAGCTCAAGTTTTAGCTTGCTTATACCATTAGAGAGAGAGAGAGAGAACCACTATCAACATATCTGTCTGATGGAACCCACAAGGGCAAACCAAAACTGATGCCTCATCCACAGGATGCATTTAGTTTCCCCAAGGCATAAGTTAGCAAGGCCTAGACCAGATTCGGACGTTTTCAGACAACAAATTTAATTTCCTGCCCTTTAGGAGGGCTTTTTAGATTTAAAAAACAAAATTTGTTGTCACTCACTTTTTTCACACTCTCTCTCTGCATTGATTAAAGTGAGCTAAAACTCCCTGAGTGGGGGTGCGCTATAGGCTGTTAAACAAATGCCCATCTTCAGTTGCTTTGTTCTCAACCTTATGTCACACTTTCTCATGGAGCTCACCTCAAGTGCAAAGTGAGCAGTGGATCTGTTGACTTGCACTTAGAGCTATACCAAATACACAAAACGTATCTGTAGGGTGAGCGGTTCCCTTGTGCACAGGAAATTTGCCTCATGGTTTGCGTCTGGTGTCCCTGTGTGTATAGGATCAGATGGAAATGTTGATGGTGGATTTATTCTTTGTAATAGGATAAGAAAGCTAAAACTTGAGTGAGGTAGCCTATTGTGGAGGTGTACAGCCTCAGTGGAGTTGTCCTCAGCCCTTTTCTATATGTCTTGGTTATCATGTTTTTGATGGGTGTTGTAAGATGCGTTGAGAAAAATGAATATATTTTACTAAGGTTGTTTAATTTATTAAAAACATTTTGCACTCTGTGAGAGGGAAGAAACCGTGCCCACTGATGAGGCCAATGAAGGCCAAAGTGTACATTTGGGGTTGTTGGTTCCCCAATGTAGAGTAAAAATTTGCCTCTCGTCTTGTTTTGGACGGTCCTTTTGGGTGGGATCAGACTGATATGTAGATTTTTTTCTCTGTAATGGCACAAGAGAGCTAAAATTTGAGATGCTCTCAAGCGGGGACACACCGTAAGGCAGGCTATAAAGCTTGGTGAGCCACTCATATTCTTTTTGTATGGCATTCACCCTTTCGGGGGAGCTCTTGGTGTTCACCCCAAGTGTAAAGGTTAGTCCAGACGTGGACGTCCTTGCTCTCTTGTGCCTAGTAGTATACCCACCATACCCTGCGGATGAGGTTACCTGAAGGCTGAAACGTATGCTCGGGGTTGTCGGTTCTCTGGCGTATAGACTGTTCTGGTCTGCTATGTAGATGGGGATGTTTTCTCGGTAATAACACAATAGGGCTAAAATCTGTGATGCCCCCAAGTAGGGATGCACTGTAAGGCAGGGTATAAAGAAGTTGTCTGTTCTTGGTGAGCACCTTGTATTCTTTGTGAAGGATCTTAAAGTTACACTGTTTGGGATTTCTATTCCAATACCAGAAAAAACTGTACCAATTGAGTATGATATAGAGCACTATGAATTGCAAATTAGATTGTTAGCTCTTCGCACAAGGGATTAACGTGCCACTGTTAGACTCTCTTCACTCAGCCAGCACTTCATGAAACAAATTCTTATCTTTGCTCTTTTCCAAGGTGATGACTGTCCGTTTGTGGCATCTTCTTGGGTTGCACTGACTTGTTTTCTTATGGTTTAAACATAAGGAGCTGGTTAAAAACCAATAAATCAGAAGTGAAATCTGGATAACAACCATTTTTGCAAAGTCAACATGGATTGGATTCCCGCAGAGAGAACTCTGACAGGACAGGGAAGCTGGAAGCGGCTTGTGGACATATTTCTGGGTTGTAGGAAATATCTTTTTTTGTCTCTTTCCTGTTTTAATTTTTCTTTTGCACTCTAAAAGTAAAGCTCCATGCATCACTGTATGCTGACATGGCCGTATATGTATATAAATATACTTTTTATTTTATGAATTGCCAGGGTGTATCCCGCTATCTTGAATTTCAAAAGCAATAATATTAAAAGGGCACTGAAAGGTCTAAAAACAGTTACCATTTTTTTATATGCTTTGTAGTGAAAAGGAAGTTTCAGTTTTGCATGTAATAAAGATTTGATGTAGATCAATAGAAAATCAAGAGTAAAATCATTAGAACATTCATAGCAAGCTTTCTTTTTTTTAAGCAAGAATTCTTTTAACCCCTTAAGGACAATGGGCGGTCCCTAAACCCATGGAAAACCTATTGGTTAAACATATTGTTCAAGCAGTATCCCTCGTCCTAATCACCGTGGTAGGTTCGCCTTTTAATAAAAAAAAAAACAAGAACACAAAAAACTATGACTCTTATGGATAATGCACACTACAGGGCTACACTCAATTTCTTTCTGGCCTTTGTGATGCATTTTCATAAGTTTCCCTGGTTTAATGTGCCATTTATAATACAAAAGAAGATTATATGAACCGGTGAATCTTTCCTGATGATTAAATGAACAACACTGTCGCTCATAGGCAGCTTTTTAGAAATCCCCCAAAAAACAAATATGTTGCTCTCCTGCAGCATAAAATACATTTCATCTCATTCTGTTTCCTTTATCTGCAGGCTGCTGATGTTGTCAGTCATGCCATATTCTGGGTAACTGTCCCAGTACATCAACCATTGGAATTATTTTAAAACAGAATTCCAATATTTCTGTTTTTTTTTTGTTTGTTTGTTTTTTTAAATCTGATACTAGTGATAAAAACATCAAGTGGGAGATTCCCTTTACAAGTTGAGGTGGGATTGGACCACTCCCAGTTTGGAGAGCTCCTTTCATATAGGAAGCATAACTATATCACAAAGAAGACATATTTATTATTTTATTTACACAATTACCTTTACAAACCCTTCTTCACGTTATTGTGACCTTATTATGATGCAATCATACGCAGTTGAGATTCGGGGGGGGGGACATCACAGGAGGAAAGAAGCTCTGTTCTTCCTAAACATGGACACTTGGGTCACAATCTGACCTCTTATGCAAATTAAGTATATCCAGTTTCACTGACAATTTGCATAAAATGTACATATAATTATATCAGACATTCGACAATTTTTATGTCTCACCTCTATCGATAACATACTTTTTTGTTTACAGCAAGTTCACATTAACTATTTAAAATTCCAATTTCTCTTCTCTTATAAATGATAAATGGAACAAGATGTCAAAAAAAAAGACAAATACCGGTATATCACAGCTCGCAGCCGAGCAGTACTGCTTGAAAAAGGAAAGAGGAAAAATACAATATAAATATTTCACAACTCAATTATACCTTCTAGGTAACGGCATCCCATTGAGATATAATACAGCTGGTTTTACTTCTTAAACATGATACAGGTTCTCTTGTCTTCAAAATGTAGGTTATGCCTCCTGTTTGACCCCGAGTATCATCGAGAGTCCTTCTGTATAATTTCTTTAGTGTAACATTAAGAAAGCTCTTGACTCGAGATTTGTAAAACTAGTCTCCCATGTAACCGAATGACAGCTAAAATAAAAGGGGAAGATATATTGACTGCAGAGCTCCTAGAAACCTGGGCAAATATTTTAACTGTCAGAATAACATTCGCAGGTCATTCCATACATGACATTATATTCAGCCGTGCAATGCGTTGAGACGACAAGATGTAGTTTGGCTCGTCCTAGGAAATAGTGTTACTTTTCATGATTTGTAGTTAAATGGATTTTCAAAATTTGTCATATGGAACGGTCCACGCTTAAGTCATCGGACTTAAAAGAAAAAAGATGCATTGATACATTTGCAGAATACAAGGAGGAAGGGGCCATGTTTATTGATCTCTGGAGACCTCTCGCTGATGAGCCCAGGGAGTAAAGCTGTGTAGGAGTGAAGAAGACTAAATGGTAGAACAATGTTTTCTTAACATCAACAGAGATTTTGTTTGTTTGTCTTCCGTAGAGAAACTTCAGTGTTATTTTATCTCGAAGCAGCAAAGAATGTGTTTATTAAAGACACACCTAGAACAATGAGCGCCGAGCGAGAACCGTGCCAATGACTCCCATGCACTCATGGTGAATGGGATAGAAACGATCAGGAAATACAAAAGGAACTAATTATGGGCAGCTCGGAGGAAAGAAGAAAAAAAATGAGACGTGAAACATTTAAATACTTACAGAGAATCAGCAAAGTACAGTAGGGAAGTTTATTTTAAAGGAGGAAAATGGTAGAACAAGAGGTCATCATTTAAAAGTAGAGGGTCACAGTTTCCGGTGTAATTTAAGGAAGTTTTACGTTACCGAGAGGGTAGTAGATAATAGGAACAGCCCCCCATTAGAAGTTGTAAATACATTAAGATAATTTAAACATGCATGGGATAGGCATAAAGTTATCCTGAATCGAAGACAACGCCAAGAAAAATAAGCAGACCGATGGGCCGAATGGTTCTTATCTACCATCAGATTCTATGTTTTTATGACAAGGTGCCCATTGGGATGGGTGCTATATAACTCAATACATTTTAAGAATAATCAGCCCTCTGGTTGAGACTTGTGTCCCTAGTTTCTACTTGTCCTCAGAACTGACCTCTGAAACCCGTCTGAAAAGTCTAATTGTTAGTCGTATTCTAAAAGCACATTTACATTTTTTTGCTTGAATACAAAATTTAATGAAGACAAAATTTTCAACAGCCAAATTATTTTATTGAATACTAAATATACCATCAGCGATATTATGCTATAAAAAATGTTTAGGTTTCAAACAAAACAAATTAAGAGCATAATTCCTAGTAACCATATTACTTGCTTGAATAAAATAATTAAAAATGTGGCCAGGTTCTGTTACTCCGCTCGGTGGCACGTTGTACTGTATTGGTCTGATGTTTGCTAATTTCGGTACCGTCTTCTCTTTTGTTTTTGTCCCTGCATTTTCTTTTGTTTGTTATGAAAAATCAATAAAATTTCAAGTTATAAAAAAAAAAAAAAATGTCCCTGGATTTAATTTTATAAATCAGATCGGTGTAATCATAAAAAAAAAAATCTGTGCGTGACTGACTGCAACTCCTATCATGCGGGGATCGGATGTCTCTAGTTGTCTGGAAGTTATAGGGGTTATAGTCCTCAAAAAAAAACAGAAGCCTTCCCAAACCAGTCATAAAGATATAGTTAATATGTGCAACGCCAAGGCTGTCGAAATATCCACTAGCAAACCTCTCTGAAATCTGCTAAACCGGGTGATTGCATTTTTAGGAAGGCCTCCAAATTCCCCTTTGGACTGTATTTAATATCTGTAAAGCTGCTTCTTTGCTTTGCCAAGGTAAACAGAATTGCAGGCGGTTCAAAGGTGAGCAAGCCTAATGTTTCTTTTAGCCTGAAAGGAATCTGTTTTAGGGCTAAACTCAGCATGCAAGGGAGTGTAGCCTCTCCCAGCATGGTGGCCGAAGCTGCATCTGTGTACACAACACTCACGTCTCCCCCACACAAATGCCGAAAAATTCTCATTAAAAATTATTGCTGTGTCAACAGTGGAGGCCACCAGGTCCACTCTGAAAAATCCATTTATTTCTTCTCCTTTTTTTCCCCCCAAGGAAACAGCTTGACGGAGATAAAGTCTAAAAGTGAAGTCATCTGCTCTGAGCTGTCCTGTCCATTCAAGGTTAAAACACAGATACGTTCTGTTGTGTCGGTGCATTTATTTTGGAGTGTTTTACACAAGGAAAAGCAGGCGGCAGTTACTATTCCATTACTAGGCTCGTACGGAGTCAGCGGATATTTCTACGGACATGGTTAATTAGTTAAAGAATGTTTTTATTACACGGAAGTGTAAGTAACATTCGAGGAGCTGTAGGACAAGGTGAGTCTGATTAGGCCCTTAAAATATGTCCACCAGGTTGTAAGCACCCTCAACCCAGAAGAATTGACCACAAGGCATTGACCACACTTACACCGTACCTCAACATTTCAGGGGTCCAAATAAAGACAGGTTTGTTGGGGGAGGGGGTGTTGAGGGGGCATGACCAGGCCTAGAAGTAGGCAGGGTGCCTTTCATGAATAGCCACCTTGTGACACTAGGAGACTTCATCCAACCCCCTACTCAGTGTTCCCTGAAGCTAATTGTTAACCACTGATGGGGGCCCAATTTTTTTTTATTTTTTTAAATGTTCATCCTACTTAGGGCTCTGTGGAATTTTATTTCAATTCTTATACTCGATGGTTTAAACTTCTAAGGACAAAGATAGATGCTTACTAGTTCCTGGTAGACATCAATTATTGGGTTACCAAATTTTATTTCTGTTCTATGTGGCAAAACATTGCTCGACCAATTAAATCCTTTGTTCCATAAACTTTCATAAGTCCAAGTGTCAGTCTCTGGGTGATTAAGACCGGGCCATTCATTTGTTTACCACAGGGCGGTATAATAAAGCGTCTAGCGTTATTTGTCTAGTAGATTGGGCTAAGATAACAGAACTAGAACACAAGTGGCTAGTATACGTCTACCTGGAATCATTATATTATACAAAAAATAAAACTGTTCAAAAAAAAAAAGTACCAGACTTTTGAAAACTTATTTTTAATCTGATACTTGTAATAAAAAAACGATGGGCGTTCCCTTTTTTATTTTGTTGACTAGCACTGACCTTAAAAATAAAAGCATGGCTTGGTCAAACTGGAGGTGGTCTTTGGTAGTGTTGCCAAAGCAATACACAAAAACTGTTGGGAAAAAAAGATATTAAACATTCACCTCAGGTTCATTCAGGGAGTGTAGACTGATATCTGTACAGAAGCAGATGAAGTATGTGATTAGAACGTGTTTTAGGGACATGGTGTTACGACGTCTGGGGGCTTGAATTTAGCCTCTCCCATTCTGAAGATAGAGCAATTTTTAGGGGCCCCGTGTAAGACGTCTGGGTGAGGCTTGATGTCAGTCCTTCCCATTCCCGCATACAATATCGCGTGCCAACTTCTTGCCAAGACCTGACGTCTTTCCTCTTCACGCCTTGGACAATTTCTGCTTATTCCCTGCTGACAAAAGCTGAGGCAGCACCGGCGTCCAGACATCTAGAATCCAATAATAGACAACATTCTGGGTTTTACTTCCCGGCACCCTGGAAGGAATTTTATGTCACTCGAAACATAAGCAGCATTGTAGTGTATAACTGTTACACTGATGGCGGAACAACATGACAGCAACACTGTATCTGCTCCTTTTTATGCATACGCAGATCATTCCAGGTATTGTGCATGTGCATACCCCTCCGAGTTTTGCCCATAGACTCAGGGAGAAGAGGTGCTTCTCCGGCTCTCCGGGTCGACCCCTGAATCCTCCTGACACGTCCCACTCCCAGCCCATTTCCCCTTTAAATGGGGGTGTTTCCCGTAACATCGGCAGGAATGCCTACCAACGTCAGTGGCTAGTCCTGGCCCAGAGCCCAAAAGTTCCCAGATATGTGCTTGTGGATCCAGCTCCCTGGTCAGCAAACTCTGAAATCAGGACACTGCCCAGAAAAGATCATAAGCCCAGTTGTTTGGACTCTCCTGGCAAATTCAAGACTGTTGTCAGCATTCTAATTATAGAACTCTTTGCACAGTCAGAGTTTGCAAATACTGACATCATAATGCAGACTCCGAGGCATACTTCAAACTAAAACATTATTTGTGCTCAAACTTTTGAAAGGCAAAATTTCAAAGACCACCAGCGACCTCCCTTAACTTTCCTCGCTTTGTATCCCTCTTTAGTCTTTTTTTGGTGTGGGGTCTGCAGAATATCCCATTCTTTGGTTTCTCCCCGTGGAGAAATGGATGTTAGTTACTGTTAAAGTTAAAGTTTCTACTCCATGTGTTGTGCAGACACAGGCTGCAGCGGACGTGATTTATACTAGCTAGTAGTCAGAACAACAGCCTAAATCTCTTAATGGTGCCTTTTTAAGAAAAGGGGACTTTATTACCCCCCCAAAAAATAACATTTGTTAAAAGTGCCAACATTTTCCCAATGTGTGTGTGTGTTTGTCTTTATCAGATGGTCAGAAGTTCATAGAAAAACACCATGACACAGTTAAAGCCCTGAACCTCCAGTGCTGATGAACAAACTCTTCCTTTTTCCCAGCTTCAAGTTATTATTATGCCCCAGGCTTAAGATAGCAAAATAGTGTTGTTCTATTCGACTGCAGTCTATGTGAATAGAGACGCTTCTCAGAATCATCAGAAAACCAGTAGAATCCATATATATACAATTAAAAAAATAATTCATGATATATAACTATCTGATTAGGTATTTGTTGGTTAAATTCACGCTTCTGTCTTTCATAATCTTTTTTTACGTGGTTTCTGCCCATATTAAATGGTCAGTTTTCTGGATCTACTCTTCCCTTTCAGAATCAACCACTATTAATAGGACATCACTAGGCTTTTTTGCCTTTTTTTCCCCACACAAATATATTTGTCCGTTTCATCATTTCAGCTGAAAAACAGTTGAAAGTAATCTATGCATTTTGATAGGAAAACCCCTAATGTGATGTGTTTCAATAGCTCTTACTAGTAGTATCGTCACAAAAGTCAGTAATTCTCTTCTCTTGAAAAGTTTTGTCAAATGTGGATGGTCCATAGGCTAAAAATCTTGCATCGCTTTCTCTCTAGGATCATGAAATACTTTTTTATTTTAGTTTTTAAACTTAACAGGACCTGAAACCAATATATGAAATTTGGTGGCGCAAATATTCAAGCTGCATGGGTTTAACTGTGTTAAATTTTATATATATATATAGTATATATATATATAATATATATATATATATATATACCATAAAGGTAATGGAAACAACAATACATTTAAGAAAACAAAACACAAAATAATTTTCTTCCATAAAATGTTCGTTCTTAAAAAAAACAGATTAGAAAAGTTGGAAAACAAATAATTGTAAATGGCATGATGGCTTTATGACTATTTTTTTGTAATTACATCCACATTCCTAAATAGTTTATTTTTCTAGGTGAAGTAATGTAATGTGAGCAGTTCCATTTTTATACCTGCAGCAAACTCCAAAGTAAACATGATAATGATCCAGAAACCTCAATTGCAACAGTGAAGTTATATAAAAAGCACATGGTTAACCTAACAGGTGTACACACCGCCTGTTCTGCAGGACATACAGAGATTTATTATTCACTAAAATAAAATAAAAAATGCATTATACAGGGCTAATCTGGCCGGCCCTGCATGTAGCATGGCTAATATTAATAGAGTTCTCAATAGTAATCTTTCTGACTTAACTATGCATTATACAGGGTCAGCCCTTCCTTACACTCAGAGACTTGATTGGTTCCATTCTCCTGCAAACTCCATTGCATGTTCTCCTTCTTCCAGTAGGTTAGCAGGACTTGGGACCTGTTTCTCTGCCTTGATTCACTATGCAACCTCTAACACCAGCTACATGAATAAATAAAAATAGTGAATTAGCAACTACATCATTTCTGGGGGATTCACATATTTTTTTTAAAAAAAAAATACTGCTTCCCCTTAGCTCATTAAGTACCATCTGAGTTGAGTGTTGCAATGAGCTGCTCATCCAGCACACAAAGGGTTAATAGTTGATTATTTCTCGTGAAGAGAATGATAATACATTTTTACATCAGCGGCGTATATGACAGCAATGCGATAATAATGATGTTACTTTATTTCAGGTGTATGAATTCTAGATAGCCTCAAGAGGACCTCTTAGTCACATTTGTATCTGGAATGTGTGTGAGCTGGTACTATTATTACTGCAGACAATGATTTTATATATTGCCGGAAATGATCGTTTTATTTCCTTGCGGTGCTCTGGGCCCCATTTTTTTTTTAATTCAAGTTCCGACTCAAAAAAGCAAGTTTTTCGGTGGCCGTAAACAAAGCTGTCCGTCTGGTCTAGAGAATCGCATTTAGCTGTCCCTGGATATCCTAGAAGCTTCCTGCAGCAGCTAACAGGTCTTTCAGCCAAAGCAACAAGAGTCCATTAGACTCGAATGTTATTGCTTCCAGCTGCTTGTAGAACTTAATATACTTTATGTGTGGGAGATGGTTCTTTACCAACTGTGTGCTGTGAACGAAGGCTATTGTGCACTTCCCACAACATAAGGTTTTCCAGAAAAACATTTTGGGTTCAGTAGAAAAGTTGACATTGTTTTAGAGAGTGTGTGTGTTTTTGTTTTTCTTTTAATTGTACGTGGGGGGTAAGATACACATTGTTTATTGTTCTTTTTAATTTCGTTTTTAAAGAAAAAAACATGTTTTGTTTTCCTTCTGAGCGGATCCTCTGGGCAGATGGGACACCGGCAAAGTTCCTGAACGTAAGAAATGATCTGGCAGCAAAGAAGTTCCAAAGTCTATTCAGTTCAGGCTCTGCTGCTACAGAACAAATGAGTCTTTCGACCAAAATGTTGTACTCACCCCCTGCTGTTGAGAAATCATATTTGCTTGATACATTTTTCACAGTATAAATCTTTGCAGACAGAGAAAGTCTTTGCATAGATACTGCTTTAACAAGGGCCAGGAAGACATGGTTCCGACATAACTTGGCCCCTACCAAGAATTGGTACCTAAAGAATGGTCGCTTAAGATCATAGGGCTTGAATGGGTGATCTCTGCCTGTGCCGTCAGGGCCAGAAGGCATTTACTTAACGATGAATCTAGCGCTTTTGGTCTTGAGAGCCAAGTCTTAGCTTGGTCCAGTTCGGTATGAAGGGAGTAGCTAAATGAGATAAAGCTGTTCCTTTTCTTCATTTTGGAATATTTGCTCCCAACCAGAAGGATAATTGGAAAGACCCTGGTATGCAACTCATCCCATACACAGGTACCTACTCTACTCTGGTATCTACCCAGGTTTTACATACCACAAGTATACAGATACAAACTACTAGTATTTTTTTCATTCTCACACATCCGCAATCCCTCATTCTTAATTCTAGAATGTGGTGCATGTGACTGAATGGTGAGAACTGTATTTAGATCTGTACAAGTGACTAGAAGTAAGTGTCCACTCATTGATGTCACTTATCCCACTACGTTTTGAACAGGGGTAAGTCAGATTTCAACTGGATAAAAGCGCTGCATGGCTCACAGTCCGATTATGTCTACAATATTGTTAGGAGTGGTAAAACGAACCTAGAAATTCAAATGACTGGAGCAATAACAGATTAAAAGAGGTAGTATCCCAAAGCAGGACATTTGTGGACCACTGCAATCCAAATCTTTTCTTTTCTCGCATAGAAATAGATAGACAAAACAGGTACACTGACGGAAAAATAATTGGCATAGACATTTTTATTGGCTCACCTGACCTCAGGTAGTTGTAAAGACATATTTAAGGATGACTTGACAATGACCCCTGACGCATGAAGTCTCCTTACGCCAAACATTTGGCATTAAGATATCAGTTTGTAAAATGACAAGGCATGAAAATCATCTTGTGAAAAACGGTTCTAATGGGACAGAAGGTTCAGATGATTAATAACGTCCCGGTACTCCGTCCTGTTGTCACAGATGTTTTAGTAGTTAAAAAACAAAAAAGGACTACGAGCTTGAAGCAATATAAAAAATGTATCCCTGATCAGACAGTAAATTCTATGATGAGTATGCCATAAATCATTACGTTGGTTTGGCACGTTTGCTGAATATGTAGTGGTCCTATTGCCTATTTTTAATTTATTAGAAGCTAAAGAGTGACCATGTGGTTGTCTTGGTTGAGCCCGCCAAGGTAAACGAGTTGCAAATTAGATGTTGCATGCCCTATTAGAAGGCACTGATCTCCACAAGAATTTAGCGTTACATTTCTTTAGGGCTAATTATTTAACATGAAAGAGACTTCCATTTGAAAAGGGATTATTCACCGCACATTTGTTTTACATGGAATGATAAATTGGACACAGGAGGAATTAAATAAACAATATAGAAAGTATTTGCAGACATACGGTTTCATTAGCACTGAACTAATGCAATTATTTACTTTGAAACAGGATTGCAATGAATTCTCTGGCATTGAGTTTGGAAGCTTCAGCCTTCCCAAAGCAGTAAATTGTGTCAAAACCTAAAATATTAAAGGTTACTGCTGGAGTAAAACCTAACCTAGAGTCTCAGTTGATACGGGTGTAAAAGAAAGAAGACAAAACAAAAGTTAAAGCATGTTTGCCTAAATATTTGGTAAGGAGATCACATCGGGAGCGGCTCTAGGCCTGACACAGGGCAGTGCACCCAGCTGCCCCTTCTGTGGCTGCCGTCCACATGCTGTCCTCCATGGCGTAAATCGGCCAGCCAGGGTGACCAGTGATCTTCCTTGTAACCGGCACATTGATTGGATCCTTGAGGTCATCAGCATACCTGGGAACTCTCTGAGTTTAACCCGGAGAACTCTGGGTGAAGCAACGCTTCTCCGGTTCTCCAGGTCAACATCTGAAGCCTCCGGGACGCGAGAACGGGGTCTTGACATGCACCCCAACCATTCCACCATATAACTGTTTTGTTGCATTTTTCATTAAAACAAGTTAATTATTATATTTTGTATTAAAAAATGGACAAGTTTGGCCCTTACAGGTATCCTAAATTATCCTATTGTCCACACTACGGCTTGAAGGTTTTTTTTTGTAGTTTTTCCTGCATTTCTCATTAAGCTTTATTATCTTTTTAAGACACAGCCTGAATACAACAAAAACAAAATTGTCTAAATTTCTGGTGGACTTTGATGGGAAATACATAAACTGTACATTTTTGTTACTACTTTTGGAGATCCTAAAAATCCAAAAAAGGTGAACTAAGGGCAACCGGGTCCACTCTGTTCTGGACACAGCCATGTGGTTTATGGACTGCACCTTGAAAATCCTAATGGAAAAAATACCACAGATGCGATGTCTGAATCATCCTGAATTTTCCAAGATTGACGAGAAATAGATATTACAGATGCTCTCGGTGCTGTGTCTGCAACAAACTGATTATAGGAACATCTTTATAACACCCACAGAATGGGAAAAAAGGTACCACTTCGGGGTTAGGCTGCGTCTGTTACTGCGGGGGAATCTTCATTTTGGGATGTCTGTGTGGTCTAACATATGTTGGGAAAAAAAACCTGGATGATTAAAAACCCCAGCGCTGCTTCACCCAAAAAAATGTATTTTTAAAAAAAACCTGTCTAGAGTGTGGTTCTGGTGAGTCATTTTTACAAGGATCAAAGCAAAGACCAGGAACACTAAAGTTCTAAAATTCCATCTAAAATCCATCTTTTCTGGATAATTTCTGATATTTACACACACATATTTTTGTGTTACCTTCAAAACACGAGTAAAAACTGTATAATGTGTGTAATTTTTGGAGGGGGGGCGTTAAGCAGCGTCAATGTTTTGGAGATATTTCGGACAATGTGACTATTTTAGATCAGGGAAGTTTAGAATTATAGCAAAATACTTGCTTCTCTCCTCAACCAGCTCTTAGAGAGACTTCTAGAACCAAGAGGCATCCATCAAATGCGAGGAACAGCTAAACAAATGGGGAGAGGTAATGTAATGTGTTGGTCGCCCCACTCACCGTTTCGTTTTTGGATGTTATTCAGTGACTTTTATCTCTTTTCCAATACAATGTACAATAAAAAATCTTCTTGAAGTAATAAATGTAAAAAAAAAAACAAAAACAAAAAAACCCAAAAAACCAAATATATGATCTATTTATAATTGTGTTGGATATCAGCATTTCCTCTCTGGGGGGGTGACTATATAAGCACTGGCATAAATATGACTGCATGTCTTAAGGCTTCTGGTTGACTCTATTGTGACTTCTTGAGTTACAAACAAGGACTTCAGGTCACAACATCCATATGACACTTTGGTATTAATTAAATCTGACTTACTGGAACAGACATTTCATGCATAACGATCATTTCATAGCCCTCGGAGATATATACATTCCGCGTAGAATCTATCTATAGAGATTCTTCTCTGCTACATTCTGTCTGGTATCATGTTTTACTAGAGATATATAAATCTAGCCCCTCACTTCCAAGGACAATAGGGATACATACTTAACACAACAGGAGGGATACAAAATAGGAAACACGTCAATCGCAAAGTGTAAACTCTTGGTAAGCTTATGTCATATTGTATAATATATAGCAACTGTATGTCCACCCAATAAAATCTTTGGAACATATGAGCAGTTTATACATAATGATAACAAAAATGCTCCAGTTATACATTCAGAAGTTAGAAAATAACTAATGGACATTTAAAAAAATACATATATTTACACAAATTATCCTTTATCCATATGCACACACCTCTACTAAATGCTTTGCCATAAACTAAATGCCCCCTCCACAGCCCCCAAATTTCCACCACTCTACAGCACCCAAGTCTCCCCTCCACAGATCCTGATCTTGGGAGGGGCACTCACACTAACACAAACACTAACATGTAGAGACACTAATATGTACAGACACTCACAATAACACGCACGAACAGATACAGTAACACACACATCCAGACACATGCCATAACACACTCCGACACTCGCACTAACGCACACGTGCAGACACTCATACTAACATACACTAACACACACACCCAAACAGGCCGGCAGTGGCAGTAGACTTTAGGTAAGCAGGAAAAATATCATATATTTGTTGTATATAGGTATCAGCATTGAGATTGAGGGGATATTCTGGAATGTTACAGTTCCTCTTCAAATAAATACATTAGCATCAATAACACTATGGCACGAGACACGCCGTGTTACAGCTTCTAATCAATAATAACAGATGTTGTCTATCCCTCGGTCGTCTGGAGCCAGCCTAGGACAGCGTGGGACAGTACACTCATCTCTTAACCCAGGAAGTTATAGATGATATACTGTAGACAGCTGACATGTTAAGCAAATGGTATCGCAATGAGACTGAACAAGGGCCTTGCCTACTTTGTGTGGGTTCCTAAATATTTTCAGAGCAGGGGTCAGGGGTTCAGGACAGTCGGTCCAGCTGCAATCCCCATTTTTGAAATATCTTCTGTGAACGTGCGGAAGATTAATTTTGACATTTTGAATGTAGATCAATAGATGCAATGGAACAAATGTAGCTTATTTTCTATACAATTTGTTTCCGTCTGTGCGTGTGTGCGCGTGTGTGTGTGTGTAAGATCCTACAAAGTAATAAAGTTACATAGTGAGGCTGAAGATGACAATATACTGATTGAAATATCCTACATCTAAAAATCATGCAGCATGTGTCAAAGACAGGTCCACCAGCTGTCTTTGGCTTCTGCTGTGTATATCCCGCCATTTTCAGCAAGGCAGATCGTTGAATTTGTAACACAAAGTTACGCCGTTAATAGAGTAGACACTAATTTCCCAATGTGCTTATTTTCTAAATTTTAACAAATGAATTCAGAAATGTCTGCTTAAGCTGTACCTTCAGCGTATTCAATGGAAAAGACTAGAATAACTAAATGGCTTTAGGGAGAAATGCGGCTGGCCTCCTGGACCATTTTTGCCAACTATGACCACCTTGCCTTTTAACACTGTTTTTCGTTGAGTTTAGTGGCTGTATCTGTAATTCCTATCGCAAAAGTGTATGTGCGTCCTCTCTCATTCTGATATAAATTAACAATGCAACAGAAGCTGAGATGGTAGAATGATACACATGTGCTGATACATGTAAGATAGGCGGTAGATAAATAGAGCAGCCTCTAAGGTGCTATACGATAATATTAATACTACTACTAGTACAAATAATAATAATCATTATTATTATTATTGTTATTATTATTATTATTATTATTGTTATTATTACTATTATTATTATTACAATGCAGCAAGGAAATATACATTTAGATTTTTGTCTTCCAAATACTAGTACTACCGACTAAAGCAACGTAAGATAATAAAAAAAAACTATAAAAAGTACAAATAACATTTTAGCTTAAGAATGTTTCAATTGAAAAAATTAGTTTTATGACCAATCGCTAAATGGTTGGAAGTTTCCTTGGCCTAGTAATGAAAAGTCATCAGCCATTATTAATCCAAGTAAAAGAAACTGTATGCCCTGTATTCTTAAGCATTAGACTTGTTGTCCTACAGCCAGAGAATGTCATGTTTAATGACAGATCATGCTTACGCTTTGCAAACGTGATCCTCTAATAAATTGTCCTAGTAGTAGGGATGCCATTCTTAGTCCATCTGTTGTTCTAATAATCATCTTGTTATTTGACTGCCATTTTCTACATGACAAAAAAGTAAGCAGTGTTGCTTGCAATAATAATGTGGATGTAGTTTCTTTAGTTGGATATTGTTTTTGGACCTGACTCTGGGAGGGATATAGTAAGCAAATGTATGTTAAAGAGTATCTTTTCTGTGAGGGTCTATACTTTTTATAAGTACAAGCTTTGTACAAAGCCACCAAAACTAGGCCAGAACCCCCTCAAATCAGATGAAAAATTAGCAAAAAGCTCAGAATTTTCATCCAAAATACGTGGGCCCACATTCACTCACACTCTTGTTCACTCACTCTCACATTCTCATTCATGTTTGCTCTCTCTCACACTCTCTAAATGTTTCCCTACCTTCCCTGCCGACTACTTTCAGTTCAGCATCTTCTTGTTCTTCTACCTTTTATCTTCTATTTTAAATCTGCTATCTCCTATCTTCGTCCGCATCTCTTTGCACATAACATGGCGGGTACTTCTGCTAAAATGGCTGTGCCTGCCGGGGCGTCCTCACCCCTCAAGTAATATAACCCTAATGATGAGGCCCATGAAGGCTGAAACATACATTGATTTTCAGAAACTGCCTGATCATGTTTAGGGAGCAGGTCACTCTCCAAGACTGTCCCATGCTTATCCTCAGCTTGTTGAGAGACTACTCCATCATTGACAGTCATAACCCCTTATTCCCAGCCTCTCCCCAATCCTCGGGTGTTATTCTTGCCACAAGACCATTGTTTTTGCACCCCTGGTACTGTTAAATTTTTTTATGTGATTACTGTCACTTCTTTGTTTTCAAGTGTACTGTAGGTTATTGAAAGTACAAAATGATATCACTTTATGAGGACATTTATCTCACATTTCAGTTCCGTACTGCCCTTATGGCAGGATCAGACTGATATGTTGATGTAGATTTTTCTGTAATAATACTAGAGAACTAAAATTTGAGTTCTGCTATGCAGGGATGCACTGCTATTAAGCAGCTCTCTGCCCTCTGTGGGTTCAACTTTTTAATTGTATGCGATGGGTCTGGTTTGACAAAGATGGCATGGTCCAAAAAAGCTAGGAAGGCAGACTACACCAGCCAAAGCAAAAGATTGGATTATGGAGCCACAGAAACCTTACCATTAAGGAGAAAGTTCTTGGTCTGTGCAATGAGATTTGCCCCATGCTGCAGCACATGGCCCAGACTTGTCCTCAATTTAATCTGGGATTCCAAAATGGACAGAGTAAAGCATACAATGACCAAGGACCCTTCAGTGCAAAAGGCTATCCTGGAAACTCCATGTCTTCCCCTCTGGAGGAGCCTGAAATGGGACTAATGGTACAGTCCTATCCCTTACAACTGCGATACACAAGTTTCTGAGAAAACACCAACTGGGGCAAAACTATATTTTTGGTCCCCAAGTATAATCTATAAGCACAATTGTGCTGCCCCCCCACCCCCACACACGAAAACCAAACCTACCAAAACCATGCCCACATCCATTATGCCATATCATAACTAATGCAGTCACTCTTGAGCTCTCTCACACAACGGTTCTGTGCCCTCCTTAACCCCAAAGAGCTTGTCTGTGCCATCTTGAAACAGCTTCTCAGTGACCCCCACAGCTTCACTAGGGAGGAGGGACAGGCCACTTGTTCATGTAAGGCGCCCTAAAATTTCTGATGCAAGCCCTGCTCTCACATCCTCTCCTTGGCTCCACTCAAAGCAAGAAAATATAATTTGCCTAGCATTTTGGTTCTGAACTGCCCTTGGAGTAGAATTAGATTCCTGTCTATTCTCTGTTTAGTTGATTTTATATTTATACCTCTTTATATGCTCTTTAGCTTAAAAATTAATCTTGTGAAAGGTGAGATTACTGACAGCCTGTGGCAGGATTATGACCGGTATGATCTAATCAACTCCTCTTAATCACCCGTTCCTCAAACAACCCCTACAAACCAGGGGAATAATGACAGTACACTGATCCGTAGATCAGAAAGGTAAGTTGGCTTCTCCCATGGTATACATATATATTTCCTATTTTATTCTGTAAATACAGTTATACAGGGTGTTATTCAGTTTATAGAAGAGACAGGCACATTTAAGTGACTGTAGACAAAAAGACATAGGTGCCCAAACATTAAGACAACTGACGCATGCTAAGTAAGATGTATTCTACTAGTGATACAAATGTCACCATTTCGTAGTATTCTCCTAGATCTCCATAGGGGGTCCAAGGACCAATCAGGGCCCTAAGGAACTAGTTCAATGACAGATCACGAACTACATCACTCTCTTACCAAGGGCTCATTTTCATAGATGTCTCTAATGAGACAAAAGTTACTTTTTTCTCCAGACCCCCATGACTTTTTACTGTGTATTCTCTAAAAAAAAAAAAGATCTTGCTTAAAGAATACCATAAATGGTCAAATCTTCTGGGCAGCAAAAGAATGTAACAATGTATTTTTTAATAATTCCAGGATTTATCCAGGTATCAGGGAGCAATCACAAACAGTTTTTATATAAATTGACAGCTACTTTAAATGACTGAACTTGAAATAACTGCGTGTTTGTCTTATGTGGAGAATAAACCTCAACGTTATCTAATTAAAGTAAATTTATAACCCCAATACTCATCTTCTATATGACATTTAAAGGGTGTAAATGTACTCTCCCCATTCTTTCTGCAAGAAGATAAATTGATTTTCCCTTTTTTTTAGATAATCTGTATAACGTTTCTCAGCAATGTAACTGAATATGTTTTGTTTAAGTACCTAAGTATACATGGTATTGCATTGCATGGATCTAAAATAGAATTTGACACATTATTTAGATATCTAACACAATATTGAACTCAAGAGCATGTAAGCTGTTAAAAGATACTCAGAAATGAGCTAGAAAATGAGTAAATCTGGGATAGAAGCCAAGGGCAAAAGTAAACACAACTGATATTGAGATTTTTTTTTTTCATATTATTTTTTTAGAGGAGGCTTCGAGAGGTGTCTAGTTTGGGAGAATATAACAAGATCTGGTTGTGGTATTACGGGTCAAATTACTCACTTCTTTGCTTCTGCGCTGAAATTATTATTAAATTATTAAATAACGGTTAATAGACACAACCATTTTTTTTTGTCTGTACATTCGATCAGCTGTACCAGGAGCGGATATTTGCTCCAAAATTGGTCTATACAAATATCCATTTGTTGTGTTGCAGGTGAGTGTGCCTTGGCTCTTGCATGCCTTGCAGTGGCCACTCAATACCTTGCCATCCTCTATTTTCCTGCTACAGAACGATAGACAAGGGTGGCTTTTGATTTACTGGGTCCTATCTTTACCATTCAGAATAATAATACATTTGGAATGCAATATTTCTACTCTTTTTATTTTGTATTAATTAAAAATACCTTATAGTCGTATAAGTGTATGAGGACTCAGTATGAACTTTTATAAGTGTTTTTGCTTTTATGCTCTAAAGGCCCCCTTAGAGTCCTAAACCTGCTTATGTAACATAGCGCCAGCTTGGGCAGTAGAGAGGTAAACATTGCTTACAAAGCTTTTGTATTCTGTCAAATACAGCTAACTTAAAAAAAAACATATTTACGGGCTTTGTCATTAAGGGGTTAAATGGTACTTACACACATACCTGCGAGCTCTCCATGTTTGACCCAGAGTCTCCAGGTGAAGAGCTTCTTCCCAGGGTTTCCTGGTCACCTCTCCTCCAGTCAGTGGATTTAACCACACCCACTCCCCACCTTCTTTCCCTCCCACTCACTCAGTGAGCCCTGCCCACTCGTGAAGCCACACCCCCAGACTGAGAATTGATCACATCTAAAATGAGAATTAAAATTGGTCCTAACACTTTAAGGCCACATAGATGCGTGGCCACATTGTTGACAATAAACATACTTCTTGATTCAAACAATGGAGGTTAAAACAGAAACATTATTTTTACATTTCTAAATTGTCACAGAACATCCAAGGTCTGAGGAGTAAACATTCATTCTTACTCTGCCTGCTTTTCATTCCTAAATATGCAAAATATGTGATAATTATTACACGGCCAGCAGTGGAGCACCACATTAGAATAATTGTGATTTTCGATTGATTTTCGAGTATTTTTGTTTCACTAACCCCCTTAGCCTTGCATGAATCTCTGTAATTTTAGACATTTTGCATACTCTTCACAGGAGTGTGCGCCTTGCGCTTAGCATCTCTTAAACGTGGAATTACGGATTGGACCATTTCAGCCAACGATACCAGCATTGAAGAGCTTCGGTTATGTGTGTCGGAGAACAGCGTAATCATTAAAAATAAAATTCTCTACACAAGTGCATCTCAGCTTTGAAGATCTTCTATTATCAGAACATCTGTCCATAATACAACCACAAATACTGGAATTAAAACAGGACTGTTTTTCTCGGCAGATTTAAAGCGGTACAGATACCTTTAAATTATTTAACACGGAGCATCAAAAACTAGAAATAGCTGATCTAATTGCATCCATTGTGTCTGCCAGATCATCGAGGACTCTCTGAACTCAAAAATATGGTCAACTGCCAAAAAGCATTATTATTATTTCCCACCAGAAAACAGACACTCGAGACCAGGGCCGGACTGGAGGCGATTAAGCAGCTCTGGCACTTTAAGGCCAGGATTCACCAAATTATATACGTGTGACATCAGATACCCACTTATTGACATCACGTGCACGCTAGTTATTTCATGTTACATCACATGTGTTGTAAATATGCCATGTGATGCATAGGATATAACTGGTCTTAGGAACGTTTTTTTTGGTCCACCTCTATTAAAAATATCATCAACGATTATCCAAAATGTACATTTTGAAGAAGAAAAAGTAGTTTGTCAAATGTTTCGGTAATTACCGGTATTCCAAATTTACCATTTTTCTCTACTGCTTGGAAGAAGAGGTTCATAAATTAGAAACATGAGCAAATGTGGTCTTGCAGAGTAATCTTGCTCCCACTAGCAAACACAATCTGGTGGGGGAGATATGTGGAAGAGGCTTAGTCAAGCTCTGAATACTTCATATTTAGCCCAAATAACATAACCTTCTGATTTTGGCCCATCCACGACAGAATAAAGGGAGGCACCACTAGCCTCCGAGACAAGGATCTTCTTGGATGTAAACCTGACTTAGGGTTTAGAATCAAAAGTAAGACATTGCCACCATAGTTGTCTTAGAGTAGAATCAATTACAATATAGGAAAGTGTAGGGAACTTTTTAAGTGTGTTATAAACTTGATGTATATTGTTAGCTGTTATAAATTGGTGAAATTGGTATCCCCCCCTTAAAACTAAGCTAAGTCTAAGTACTAAGTCTAGGATCTGTGATCTCAAAGTGTGGCGAAGTGCAGATCTTAAGAGCTGACCCCCATAGGCCAATTTGCCAACATTCAACCAATTCTGCCCAAAACACAAATATTTATCTTATGTTCGTGATACATACAATGGAAAATGTCACGTCCAGCACTCGAGGGACATGGTTCTTTACCAAGATGGGAGATGTTATACATTGAGTTTATCTGTTTTTCCACAGATTTGTTTGTTCATGTCAAAGTGCAAGAGATTGGAAAATACAAAAAATAAATTGAATGACTGGTGAGGACATCAGAGACTAAAACCGTACATGTATTACATCTATAAGTGGAAAATCTAAGAGAGGGTCAACGCTATACATGTCTTAAAACAATTGTTTTAAGGGACACATGCCGCGAATCATTCATTAAACCTACCTATAAATTGTTGAAGATTGCTGGAGCCAAACACAGATCTTGTACGTATAGGTGGGTTTCTAATACAGAAGTACTGTTTATTTAAACTTATTTAGTGTCCATAATGGTAAATTGTAGGATGTGGGGAAAGTGGCAGATTTAAGTACATAAAATGTATGTTGTTTATTGATGAGATGATATAAAGTGGGTGGTTGTGGCTAATCTTAACCACCCCAGCTATTGTAAACTAAAGTTCTCAATGTGTCCTGTCAAGTGTACCCCTACACAACACTGGAGCGAGGCCTGGTTAGGACCTCCCCAGGGGCTCAATCTCAAGGTCAAGGGGTCAAGTGTCTCGCAGGTACTCACCTGATCTCAGCCAAAAGACTGAAAAGCAATGACAGCTCACCTTCTCTACACATCAACGAAACAGAAGAGACTAACATACCCTAAGAAGATTTCCAGCGTGCGTGGTGGTTCCATCAACTATGTTGATATTTAGCGAACCCAAAATCATCAAGTTACTTCCATCTCCTAACTTGAAAAGTAAAAGCTCTCCATTTATGGTCCTATTTCAATAAAACTAAAAAAAAGGAATAATGTGAAATTGAAACCGCAGTTAAAAAGACACAGTTTTGGTTAGTTCACACGCATTTTCATTATTAGATTTTGCTGCAAACAGTAATGTATAAAAAAAAACATTTTATAGTGATTTAAATATTCAATAAATATAATAAATACAGTAATGGAACCTTATTTAAATATATATATATATATATTATAATATATATATATATATATATATTATAAATATATATATAATATATATTATAATATATATATATACTATATATACTATATATATATATAATTATATATTATATTTGTTTTTGTAGCTATTAATTATAGATTCCATACAAATTCTCAATTGTTTCATACAGTGTGGTTTTTTTTTGTTGTTTTTTTTTTACAATAATGTAATGGTAGTACAAAGTTTAATTTAGTTTGTCCAACAGATTTACACATTGAGCAATATTTTACTTTTCTTGAGATTTGGATGAGCTGAAGCAAAATTTGTGGTTTGGTATATATCCCCTGAAGAGTAATAGATGAATCAACTCTCAAATCTAAATTTCATTCACATCTCCTGTGCTCAATAACTCAATAGAGAAAGAGATTCCTTACAAGCATGGTATTTGCAATTGATTTTCCATGTGGCTCTTTTGTTGAAAAAGGTTGAAGCTCCTTGAATTTTTTTGATGAGGCTGCCAGTTAAGCAAACACATTAATACCACCTCTGCCCCCCCCTCAGCCCCTTTTCATCAGAGAAAAAAAAAGTCCAATCAATTATTTCTCAAGACGTACTTTTAAATATTTACTTTACTGTGTTAGAAACAGTGTGATCGGCCTTTATTTTATTAAAAAGATATTAACATTTTGTACGACACTAATATAACGTTTCCCAAATCCCTACCTAAACGTTCACATTTGTAAAATATAAAAAAGTGGCGTTTTTTTACACTAGCCAAAAATATATGATTTTTTTTAAAAAAATCTTCTTTATTTTATACATCTTAAACAAAATTAAAATTTAAAAAAAAAATTTAAAATCAGTTTCCAACTATTTTGTAATTTTTGTGCTTTAAACTCCCCTCCGTCCATTTGCGGGATCTTTGTGAATTTACATTTGTATTGTCGTTGCTGCTCCGTTCATTATTGCAAAGTTTACATAGAATGTTAAACAGATTATCGACGCTCCACTTACTTTTTTTTTTTTTTTTACTATATGTTTATTCTAAAACTTGCCATTTTCCTCTTGGTCCTTCTGTTGTTTTTTTTTCTGTAATGATTGCCTGGTGGGTCTGTTAAAGTCATTAAGATTTTGGCACAGTGACACAAGAAAAGCAACACAGACATCACTCACCTTTCTAAATAAACATTAGTCTTAAAAAGTTTGCACTGTTGACCCTCTCCAGATCTTATTACTTGTAATGTTCTGGGCTATATTTTTAAAACCTGCAAATTGTTTGTGTGTCTCGGAAATATACAGGGTACATAATGGTCGTAAAACATACTTTGTTTTGCCCACTAAACTTTGGTTCCATTATTGGATGTGACCTGCATATAGAAGGTCCATGTCAAGTTGCTACTATTCTTCTAAGTACTGAAGCAAACTTGTTTCTAAATATTTATGCACCAATATCGTTAGATAAGTGATGCAAGGTCACAAAATGCAATGCCGTGGGATTACGAAGGGCCCCAGCTGCTACACAATCTTAAGGTTTCAACAGAACAGATACTGTGATATTTTGGCCAAGGGTAGCTAATCTTAGTAGCCTAGCAGACTACCGATTACTTCATTAAGGGTCCTCACACTTTGGAGACACTTGCTTAGGGCAACTTGTGAGGTTTAAGTTAAAGCTGTCAATCATGGGTTCCATGGTGGGGGGGCAAGTTCACAAAGAACAATGCTTGACAGTTTGTCTTCACAAAAGGTTCTGTGTCCTTAATTTCTGAAAGTAGAGTGTTGCATTTCACCATGCCCAAAATGAATAATAATAATAATCTAGAGGCATTATATGTGATGGCACTCAACTATTGTAAGTAATCAGTAAAGTGAGGCTGGGGACTGGCACTTTAAGACCGGCAGCTGCCAATGACTAAAGTGCCACCGACGGCTGGATATGCCCTGCCACTTTTTTTATTTATATTTTTATGCTCATGCACCGTGCGGCCAACCATAGCCAGCCAGCGGCCACGCGCTTTTTCTGGATATTATTTGATTAGAATAACATGTAAAATACACAGTGTGTAGACGTTCTACAATGTATTTTGTTGTAGAACCTGGTGATTACCAGGTTATTTATGTATACTGCTCTGATATCATAGATTTATTATATATGTTTTTATTTTTACGAAAAAAAAGGTTATTTTTGTTTCATATGAACATATTATAGACTTTATAAATCATGGTGCTTCAATACCAATTTTTTCTGAATTGGGCTCTTGGAATACCTCGCTCACTTTCCTGACAAAACAATGGATTGAAATTAATTAAAATAATGTATCAATTTACCAAAAATACTGCATTATTGTTTTAATAAAAAAAAGTTTTAACATTAACAAATGTTTAACATTTTTCTAAAATAATTGCCTAAATAAATAAAATGCAATTAATATACTTACTAGATATTTTCAGTCCCCATAGTTATTAAGCAGTTGATTTTTTTTTCTGGTTGTAAACCGTGATAATTTGGTTTCTCTCTCTCCAAGATAGGTTGACATTTAGCCTTTCTTCACACTGACAATATTTTTAAAACGTGTATTCAATTTAGGGATGTTTTCACTGGTGAGATGAGGCTGATCAATCAAAACGAGTCCAGCTTTCAGAAATGCAAAAGGAAAACATACCTCCTATGTGTCCCGGCGCAGCTGTGAGAAAGGCGTTATTGAGATAATTGGAGGGGGTCCCGTGATAAACCTGATCTCTTCATCAGGCCCATATCTGCATCCCCCCCTCTTTCCTACTAACTATTGTCAATGATTCACTCCGGAAATAATGATCCAATGCGTTTCTGTGGCAACGATAAAGGCATCAATAATAAACCAAGCAAAGGTTTCAGCAAAAACTAGCAAACTAGAAATATCACCCTTAGTCATATTTCTAGGATGGCCAGATGTCCCATTTCATTTTAGGATCTTTAAAACCTCCTAGCCGGCCATTCTACCCATTGGTGTATTCTAGCCCAGACATCAGCCGCTGACCCACATTACCCAAGTAGCTCACATCGTCTGGCAATCCAGTGGCCCGCCGGTCAATGGGCCAGCTGAAAAAATGTGTTGTTACCCAATTGACACTATAGAGGTCTGTGCTTTGCTGACCCCAACCTCTGTAGGCTCTCTTACCCCGCTCTTTGCAGCCTTCTAATACAAAGTGTCAGAATATGTCTCAGTGCCTTGCATAGTATAAGGGAGAGGACATGGGACATTAATACATCCTTGATAATTAAAATAACTTTTAATTGACCCTTTTTTGTCTAGGAGAAAAATATGACTTCCAGCTTTATAAAGAAGACAGTAGTGAGAATTAGCGATGTGCCGATTGTATTTAGGTTTCTCTCTCTCAGTTTGAGATTATAACGCACCATACATTGTAAACCGCTATTCCTTTTACTCCCTAGGCGGAAGAGACGGCTTTAAACTCCCTAAGGTCAATAGGCGCGAGGCATCTGCTCTTTTTTCTATGTGGAAGGTGATCCTTGTCAATGTGTTTATCCACGTTGTTAAAATGCAATCAAATCTCAAAATAATAGATTTCTGTCATTAATGTATGCCCTCAAACCCTTTGAGTTTGTGTTTTGTAATTTCTCATTAAATAATTATTTTGTGCAAAAAAAAAGTTATCTTGGGACTGAAATCTCAACTGTTTCAGCTACCAAATGTATCTGATTTTATTATTTGCAGAAAAGGTCATAGAGAAAAAAAAAATTTCCATTGCACTAAAGTGACCTCTCTTGGGTCTGACTTATCACGGACAGAATTCCTGCGATGTACATTAATGTATTTTATAAATGAAACATTATGTTACTCAATGGCTTGAAATAAAATTGTTGTAGAATATTAAGTGCACTGTATAATCCCACTAGGCCAGTAATTTTCAGGATGAGTGTGGCTGAAGCTCAGATTTCTAAGGGCAAAAGTTCTTACGGGGGGGAAAAAAAAAAATGACCCGTTCAGTTCTGCTGTCAAAAGGGAAAGTTAGAAGTTTCTAGCAAGGTTAAGACTCAAAAGAAAATATAAAAAAAAATGTGAATCAGGTCACAACTGTTTGCAAAACGAGAATGCCACGATTATCAAAGTTATTGAAGAGAAATGACACAAAGATCGAAATATAAATAACCTATAATTCATTGTAAAACTTTTTTTTAATGAAAAAAAGGTTTAATTTTTCTATGGTTTCTATTAATAGTGTTTTTTTATTGTGGGAAAACCCCAACATGTCTTTACAGTAGAGGTGCACAAAATAATATAAAACATTTTTAAAGGGGTAAGGATTTAAAGACCACATAGCTGTCTTGTTTAGCCTCCAACCCAGAGTTAGAACATTTCAGTTACTCCAAGAGCAGCAAACTATAATCCCCATCATCCAGTGTCTGTCCAGTGCTGGAAATCCTACGTCAAATCGCTATCCTACCGATCTACTGCATTGCAGCCATAATTTAATGAGGAACACAACCTCCTAGCCTATCATTCCGAATGATATATGGCCCACTTCATTAAAAAGTTAGACACGGCTTCCACACACTATACTTCTCCTTCGTGAAGTCCTAGCCCGTGTCACTTTGTTTCATAGCATTGACCTCTGAATGATCTACTTTCCATGACAAAGTTATGAGGTGTTAATATATTCACAGAAACATCTGCTGTCATCTTGAGGACTAAATGCAAATTGTAGTTATCCTGGTAGAAACTTGGGAACTAGGAGGCTCAGTGGGTCCGGCTGAGAGCTGTCAGGCTCCCAAGCAAAGCACTATAGGGATTAATCTAGTTACATGTACCTATAATCCTTAATGGTTCGGTCTTCATCAAAATTCTTCAGACATGCAGCATGAAATCCATACAAACGATTTAATAAATAATTACAAGTATACATAAATTGAGAATCTTTTACAGACAACAAAGGAGCATCTTCTAAAATTAAAGGAAATTGAAAGAATAGATTTTTTTTTTTTACAATCAGGGCAATTAAGATGTGGAATGTGCTGCTAAATGAAGAGGTTTTGGTGGATTCAGTTCTTCTGGATCAACAGATTTGGGTCATTTGAAGGGTTGAACTTGGTAGACTATTTTCTGAACCTATGAACTGAATCCTAGGCAATGTGGGTGTTGATGGGTAGATCATGGTTCTGATGAGGTTTATCGTTCCTTAAATATAATAAAAATCAAATAAAGTTTTCTAAAAAAAAAACCATAATTTTTTTAATAAAATAGCAGATTTTGTTTTTATATGAATAACCTTGAAGAGAGGCTTGGATCCTCCAAGGACCAGTTGGCATTCATGGACCGTCTGCAGCTACAGGGAAAGAATTAATTTCAAGAACATCAAGTCAAGCTCCCAAAGTCTGCCACACTTGTGCATGGACAGAGACCAAGTTGGGCAGTCCGTCTTGGTGCCAGGAGGCAGCTGCCCATACATTAAAAGAGCTTTACTATATTAGTGTTTCTACATTAAATGAATCACTGTTTTAATTAGCATTTGTGCGGAATGTGATGGAGCTATATAAAACAATAAATAATAATATTTGGCCGTTGGACACCTAATGACGTCAGTGCAGGCGATGGCTGGATATCACAGGCCGGTGGACACACTCACAGCAACATACAATCTGCTGCTGGGGTCACAGATCAGGTGTGTAAAGAGCAGAGAGGCCAGGCAGCGGCCACTGGGCATTTGCCCAGTGTGCCATATGGCCAGTCCAGGCCGGCCACCTTATGCCACTGACCTCAGCTTCACCAAGGTCTGAAACAAATGTCTCCAAACCAATTACACTTATTGAAAATCAAACATAACAAGTGATATTTAATTACTTAATTTGCTTATGCTAGAATCTTTATGACTGGTCATCTGTAATTGCTGTAATACACTAAACACAGCAATTATTATGGCTTCCTTAAAAAGGGGGACACCGGTTCAGTTTTGAAGGACAGGGAGTCCCAAAGATGGTCTCTGCCCTAAAAGATCAAAGGTAACTAGTGTAGATGTGACACCATTTTTTTCCAAGGAATCTGCAGTTTTAGATCTGAACATAAATTTGCACACTTATTACACAGTCATTTTGCCTACAAATATGGTGGTTGCTATTGTAATTAATCATGTGATATCTAAGTACCATCCTTTCATAAACCACGCCACGGTGATTGCTTTACAGCAGACTTTATGAGGTCCTTGATTACTCCTTTCACCATAGACATTCATCAGGTCTCAGATGTTCCATCTGGGATATGGCTGCAAGATAAGGACTTAGAACACTTGAAAATATGCCTGAGCAAGAGACATGGATACTTCCCAAAGCTTCTGACCTATTATACTTCCGTTATCTTTACCAAGTGTGCTCTTTTTCTTTCTAGGATTAAACACCATAAAATGTTATACCTATGATTATTATTTATTTTTTATATAGTGCCAGACTTAGAAGAACCTATAGGTTAGATAAAGAGGGTCCTGTTTGCCAGTTTACAATCTATGGGCCATAAACATTATATTTTATGAAAACTAACATTGAAAAACTTGGAGTTAAATTTTAGAATATACAGGGGCACCATTTAGAATTTCACCCAAAGGCTAGTATTTACAGGGGTGGGTTGGCACCTTCTGGCCAAGGGACATGTACAGCCAAGTGGCTCCATCGGCCCCTTGCCCCCTCCAATAGAAATACACCCCTGACACACATATTCACACACACTTACACACGAACACACATACTTACACTAACATACACTTACCATATTGTCAAACATACACCCCTTTGTATTGCTACATGCACGCAAATAAAAACCAGGTACACCTAAAATGCTTCACATTGCAAACATGCCCCCAGCATGTAACGCCCTTGCACCATTTAATTCCCCAAGAAAAGTGTATTTGGTTTCTTGACCATGGAAAGTGTGCAACATAAGATGTCTTTAGCTTAAAAGAAACAGGCTCTTTAAATCAGTGATAAGAATAGAAAAGAAATATAAAACAATCCCTCCCTTAGAGGTTATATATTCCAGAACCTTGCTTTCATCCCGTTTATTTTCCAAAACCCTTTTGAAGCTGGAGGGGCTTTCCGAATTCACATTGTTGCACTTACTGATGCTGAAAGGGTTAACTACAATGTCAAGCTGCCGTAAGATGTTGCCTGAAACATAAAGAATTGATTTAGTAGTAGGTTAAATGGTTAAGTGCTTAGATTCACACTGATTGGCAATCACATGGTTAATAAGAGGCATTTTTGGGAGGATTGAAAATTTTAAATGCAGATTGTCTTCACACTTTACCCAGTCATATTGGTATAATTGTCCTATAGATTGTAAGCTCCCAGGACCAGGGCACTCTTCTCCTTATGTACCAGTTTGTTTTACGATGTGTTTTATCATTTTAAATTGCCTTTGTTAACTATTTCTACTATCCCCTATGGTAGCAGCGCTACAGAATCTGCTGGCGCTATATAAATAAATGCAATGAAGCCCACAATCATTTCTTTCAGTTTCCTTTGTGTTTGTAGCTAGAGTCTATATTAGAAAATCTAACCAAAATAATATTTGTTTATAATATGTTATGTTTTTATACATTCTACCCCCACCCCCTCCCGATGTGGTTCTATACCAACAGAATATACCCAGATTATTTACAATTGTATATAATTAAGTGCTCATGGCACATGCTTAAGGCTGTGGTAAGTATACACCTTTGGGTATATCTGATGGGATACTTCAAAAAACGAATTATGGGAAAAATATTTACAATATGCAGAGGGAAGCCGGTTTGGTGACGGATACCGAGGGAAAATAGAGCTCAATTAAACAGCGTTTTGGCAGCTGCTGGAGGGTTCATCAGCGCTTTTCTTTAACAATGAACCCATAGAAGGTGTGAGCTTCTTATTAAAAGACAGAAAGCGCAATTTGATTCCAGAACACATATATTTTAATAAAAAAACGAGATATATATATATTCTTCATACTGTCAAAAAAGACCCTCCCCCTGATTTTTCTAATATATAAATATATAGTATATAGATAGATATATGTGTGTGTGTAATATATTATATATATATATATATATATATATTTATATATTAGAAAAATCAGGGGAGGGTCTTTTTGACAGTATGAAGAATTCCCCATAGCTCCCCAAAGTCTCTTTATTTTTATACACAGTTGGCTACACCTGTATTTTGAAAGGTAAAGTTATCTAATAATACATAAAATATAAAATTAAGTAACTTTAATGAGCAAGTATAAGTGAGATGTAAATACAATACTTGCAACAAACGTGTGTGTGATATACGGTATATATAATTTTCATACACATTTATGTGTATGTATATATATATATAATATATATATATATATATTCATTTTATTTTGCTATACTTAATTGTGTTAGTGATAAAAGAGAAATGCGGGGTAAGGTTACTAAACATATCAGATACCCCAATCGAAAGATGTATTTGGCACATGCCTCCTCAGTGTTCACGAAAAAAAATAATAATTCGGAAACATCGCAAGAAATGAATCTGAACAAATAAAAGCCTGAATATACATTAATAGTGGGATAATATGAATACATCGCTGCACTATTACTCCATAGCACGCGTGAAATGATTGTGAGATTGGATAACTCATAGTTATGGGCAATCCGTGTGTTTCTTTTAAATAATTAGGACATTGTGGTCTTTGAAATGCCCCCTGAAGGGAATAGGGCCAATTGACTGATTGATTAACTGAGTGATTAATTGCAAAATGCCCCAGAATTTATACTTAGCTTTAATTAGCAGGCACCTATATAAACAGAAGGGCTCTGACTCTCTGATTGCAAGACGTGAGAAAAACTTCCCCCTGGCAGCCTAAGAGTTAATTGTTGTACTCTCAAGCCTATATTTAAGTGTAGAAAATCTGAGAACAAGTGACTGAAGTGCAATGAGACTGGCAGAAATAAGACAAAAATAGGATATAAATTAGAATAGAAAAGGTGTATATAAAATTAACCAATTACTTTTATTTATATAGCGCCAGCAGATTTGGTAGCGCTATTACAATAAGAGAAAGTGAAAATATTTAGCAAAGACTGTTAAAACAGGAATATATATTTGTACAGAAAGAAGAAGACATTGTTCTTGTGAGCTTACAATCTATTTGAATTCCTCAACAGGTCAAAAACAAGCCTATAATATCACCAATAACCAAAGGCAACCCCCCATAAATATATATTTATTATAATTTCAAGCATATCATGTCTATAACTATTTCCTAACTAGCAAATTATATTTTTTGACAACATCTTACTCAGGTAAATACAGTTTTTTTTGGGAAAATGAATACTTTGTTTTTTGAGCAGATAAAATCTTAAGGGTTTTGGGGATAAGAGACACCGATTTTTAAGCATTTAAAAAAATCCAGTGTTGATCAGGTGGCCACGGACTGGAAAACCATTAATGCTGGTGGACTTTTCATGGAAATTCAAGGCCACAAGTTACACAATAAGCCACACAAACCTCAATTAAAATATAGTTAGCACAAATCCAACAATTATTCAGTTTTAAAAGGATAAAGATGATGTTGAAAGAGCAGACACCTCATCACATCTGTTAAATTATTGTTTTTGATTTACACAATTAATAGTATTTTAAAGGTCATTTAAGTTGCAGACTGAGCCCATGTTAATTGTCTTTCATTATCTTTTACAAACACATATACAGGTAAGGGATGTACTATGTATGCCCAAACCTGGCTTCCAAAACACATAGAAGTGCTTAACTTTGGAAGGCGTGCTAAGATCTACCAGTTTATTATACAGCATGTTATATGATTTTTGTTATATATTCATTATATATTAATGTCGCTGCGTTGATGACAAATGACAAGTCACTTTGACGTCATTTGTTAAATAAATGGACGATGCAGATAGGTGGCAGTCCTAAACAGAGTACTTATTGAAAATAAATTAAATCTTTTTTCTCCAGTGAAAAGTATGTATCAGTCACATTATGTTAGTAACTTCATAGATGGTGATACACAGAAAAAAAATCAAATAAAAAAAAACAACAACAAAAAAAACATTAGAATGCAGGTTTATGCTGAATGCAATAATTATTCATTATGTTTTTACTACAACCACAGAACTACAGAATTTGCATCTATGTATATGCCCTTAATCTGTTTTGCACGACTTTACGGAGCATGTAGATCTTAATACTAAACGGTTTTTTAATTAAACAAATATTTAAAATATGTAATATTTTGGACCTTGGTGTATAGAAATAATGTGTGACAATTATGATTTGTTCCAGAAAAAAAAAACAATGTTAATAAGAACTTATATAGCCAAACGTTAAGTCAATGGACATATTGTACATTAAATGTACATTCAATGTATTTAACCTGTTTAATGCCATCCTAAGGTGTTTGCTGTGGAGATAGCATGGTTTTGCAGAAAATTTAATTAGGAAGCTGTGTACATCACTTTAGCACTTTTTAAAAAAATAAATTGTGTAACTATTAAACGGACGAAAAAAATATTTACAAATATTTTTTTTAAATGTATTTTAAAATATAATTTTAAAAGAAAAAATATATGGAAATGTTTCTGTAACCTGCAATGTATAAATTGACGGTTAAGTGTCACTCAGGTGCTTGGGAATCCATTACTTAGCCCTTTAGCACAGAAAGTAGTTTTGTATATATATTCAATTGATATAAAAAATTATATTATTTGTTTTCTTTTGTAAATTCCAGAACACCTCTGCAGCATGACTAAAATATAAATCGATATATATTTTCGCACACCAGACACCTATTGACTTGTGAGTCAATATCGTGTCCTCCAGAATATTAATACATACATAATTTCAATTGAGCTGAAAAAAACACTAAAGCACTCATCACTGTTAAGGAAAAAAACAAAGTGTACATAAAAATATTCCAATATTAGAAGGCTGCTAAACAGTACATCCTGTGGTATCTTAGAGGTTAAACCTAAGACTCCCTAGATTAGTGAAATATTGTATTCTTAGGTGCGATAAATTGATTGTTTAATGATTGAAGTGTCAAATTGCATTAAGACATCCCCTATGGCTTATAGGTAAATTAATTAGTTGCATAGATTCGAGAAAGAAATGGAAATTCACTTTATTTACACAAGCTTCAAAAAAAGGGAAAAAATTCTAAAATCTGTAAATCTCTAAATATCAATAATATATACATAAAGAGATTTGCTTTATCTGAGATAGATAGATAGACGATTTTGGCCAGAAGTTCTATCAAGTGTTTGAGAGCACACAACACTTAAAGTATTTTTTCCTGTCCTGTATTTTAAACATTTTTTTTAAATTCTGCAGAATCAAAATAAAAATCACACACGCACACACACAAACCAGCACCACACAAATGGGATATCCAGTGCAGCTGTCCTAATAGTGTTTAAATCCATTGATAATGGCATTGTGCATTTTGCCATCAAACCCTGTAATTACAGAATTTGATCTAAAACCCTTTTCTGATTAGGAACCCAGACTCTAGCTCGAAACAAAATATCCAGTGGGTGTGAGTACCTTTGATCAGAGGTTGTGACATTTGCATGCAAATCTAAATAAAGAACTAGAGTGTTTAGGACATGGCACCTGCTCCTGTTGGGTTTTTAACCTGATCGAGGTTTAATTTGTGTCTTTAACCCTTTAAGTGTCAGGCCACTCCCCACAGCCCATAGCCCACTGCAGTAGTGTAAAGGCAAAGAGGATTAGATTCTAAGGCTGGGACCACCAACCCTGCTCTGAAACGCTAGACCTTTAATATGCTTCATTTAAAATAATGGCATAATGCACAGTTTGATTTTTATCAAGATATATGTAAATTACAATGTTTTGGAAGAACCACATATGATATGAATATATAAAAGAAACGAATATGGATAACAGAAACGAATGTTGATAAAAGAAACGAATATGGACCAAGTATTGTAGTACTGGAGATATATCTGTGGTAATTTAGTTCCAATTCACACTTATAATATAACAGAAAAAAACTTATAATAACGCTAAAAAAAACAAAAACAATTTAAGAAAAACATGCATTTTATGTAAGGTAATATAATTTATCCATTGTAAGGTAACAGAACCAACACATCAACCAATTTATGGTATGATTTTCACCCTGTGGTTCCAAGTATCGCAACAGTTTGCAAGTGACTTACTCGTCCCTCCAGCACCTAGAGAGTGTGTAGGAGAACAGCATTAAAGAAGTGTGAGCAGCTTTGTTGTGTCAGACGGCAGATGGTCAGAGGAATTGTTACAATGAAAACACCGTGTTCTCAAAAAAACAAAACAGAAGGGTGTCTGCAGTGGTCTACAAAATAGAAATCGGGTTATATGCACAATACAAAATGAAACCTAGGGCATTGTTTCGAGACTATAGCCCAACATAAATAACTTACCATTTAAATAACATATATTATAGTATTATTATTATTGTTTTATATAGCGCCATCAAATTCCGTAGCGTTGTATAATGGGTAGACGGGACATAACAAGTAATATGTAACAGAACAATATGACTTACAGAAAAAACAGGTGAGGAGGGCCCTGCTCAAAGGAGCTTACAATCTAGAGGTTATAATAATATATGTGACCTACCTCATATATATATATATATATATATATATATATATATACATACATACATATACACACCCTTGCAAAATATATTAACTTCATAATACATTAATTAGAAAAGCATTTGAATGGACTATACATATTTTATTCTTTGGAATTTGCACTAGCATAGCAGGTAATTGTTAGTCATACCGATGTAAACAGAATTAAGTGTCAGAAAGTGAGAAAAACTTAAAACTCTAGTATGGGGTAAATGTCTAGGGCAGTGTTTGCTTACTCCGGCTGGGTGACTTTATGAAACTGCATGCACTTATATTAATCTCAGCAGTGTCTCTCATCAGTGACTTCTGCGACTGTCACAATTCCAAAATCAGCTTAAGGGTTATGTCTCCAGTACAAAATAATACTAATGATAATAAATAATAATAATACTTATAATATTCTTACTTGCTTATAATATATATATATATATATATATATATATATATATATATATAATATATACACACACAACACACACTATTTTTATATAAGTGTCTAATCTTATTAATCAAACCTCTATAGCCCACATAATGTTTAGTCTTAGGTTTGCTTCATAAGATTAAGATTATATACACATATAGATATATATATATAAATATATACATATATTTATATATATATATATATATATATATATGTATACACATATATACCCACACACACACAATAGGGACATTTACAGACCTGCCTGTTTAGTTCAGATCAAATATGTTAACGCTAAAAATCATACTTTACCTATCGTTAAAAAAAAATGAATTTCCCTGCATCCAGTAAAATGGTAATATTCAGGATACCCCAAGTTCCATTAATGGAGCGTTAACACCTAGAGTGCCAGAAAAGTTATTGAACAACTAGAAGATCGTGCTGTTCAAAATATCTGCGCATAAATAAACACTCAAAAATGTAACACGTCAAAAAGCCGTAATAATAATAATTCAAAAAAAAATTACGTTAATTTATCTATGGAAATGTGTGTTTGTTCATCTGTTTTCCTTCTTTGTATGGAATATAGCAAAGAAATAAGAAAGAAAAGGGTGAGTGAACTTCATCCTTGGTTTAAAGCAACACTGGAAAAAAAGCTATTATATATATATATTCATTTTAGTGAATCAATTTTAGCAGGCAGGAATTTTACATTTCACCGATTTAATTATAAAACGTCTTAAAAACATTATTTCACTGCAAAACGAGCTATTGTATATCTACAAATACTATATGAAATAAAGTAAAGGTTCATTTTAAATGACAACTTTTAAATGTTAATAAATTAAGCTAACGATTGTTAAATATGATGCTGCATGGGCAAATATAAATTTAAATTGTATAAGTAAAATAATTTATATAATTTGTAGCACTGCCAAGCTCCATGATGTATATAAGAATTTTATTTACAAAAAAAGCTAGGTATAGGGTTAAGAGGTTTGCTTTAAAAAACAATACAAAATGTGAAAACGATATGGAAGGCCTCTATTAAATTCGGTGTCAAAAAGAGATAACATTTGCAGTGTGTAAGGATAATGAAACGAATTATCTGTCAAGCATGAAATGTTCATGTGATGTTAAATTGTTTTACTAATACATTGAATAACTATGTATTAGTGGGGAAAAGGGTTAAAAAAAGGCTAATGTGCTTAATGTGGATTTAAATTGTTATGAGGTCCCCACATTGTGCGTGAGGTTTTATTACGTCTAGGCAGTGCAGACCCTGAGGATCTTTTGTAATAAAATTGTGGGTTGCTTACAATTGCCAGCCTTTTTGTGTACTGACTGATCATGGATTCTTAATACAAGGTAACATAATGCCTATCTTATCTCACTCTAGAGGGTTAATGAACTGATTGATTAGGGATAAACTAGGGAAATTATATTACATTCATATTCAAGGTAAAAATATATGTAAATATCAGAGGCATCCTACAACTCTTACTAATGATATACTGTAATTAGGGGATTTATAGTATATAGGTTAATTCTGGACAACTAAATCAGTTGTGCAAAATATGTCCTATTAACCCATTGTTGATTGTAGGATAGCTGACCTTCAGCTAACTCCACAGTTTGACCTATTGGCAATATGTGGATATGATCCTTACAGTTTACAAGAAAAGGGTTTTAAATAGAGAAAATCAGCAGAACTGGGCTTATGTTTAAAAAAAGGACATGGAATATATCCATTATCTAAATCCAAGGTTCCTTCAAAGTTTTTTTTTAACTGCTTGAATTACCTAAGGGGAAAATTCTTAGTTCTTTCTGCTAGAAAGGGGGTTAAATTAGTGTGCTATACTGCACCAATGTATTCTAATTCCTAATTTAAGTTCTCTGAGGCCTGTGATCTGTAAAGGAGACCAATGCATCAAAGATTTCCATCATTAAGACCACCCTGGATAATGGAATCTCCATGTACAGAGATTCCGTTATTTGTATGAACCGTCAGCACATAATAGGCGCTTCAGAGGGTAGTTCATTTCAAATTGTGCCCTGCAAACTGTAAAATGGATGTATTGCCTCTTAAGAGTGAGGGTTTTGTGACAAAAAAAGTGTCCCCAAAAGAAGATCTCTTTTCAAAAGCAAATGTACATGTGTGGGACCCCCAGCTGAGTTGCTACAGAAAGAACTTTAAAATACCTACTAAGAAAGGCAACCTCTGACATCCCAGCTGCTTTAGCCTTCAACTCCTATCATGCTTAGCTGAAACCCACAGATTAAAGAGGTAAAGTAGGAGGAAGATAGACATCACTGCAACAAGTAAGGCTAAGCAAAATCAGAAGTCAAGGAAACGGCCGAAACGTTGTCAAATGCAACACTGATTTCAATCAGATCTTTTTCTTAAATAAGTCTCTATTAGCTGATTATTATTATTGCTACATTTACAAGGGTATTAAAATGTCTAAACTTGTAAAAAGAAAAGCTACTATGATTTAAAATATATATAAACAATATTTTAATCTGTCAAATCGATTGATACTTATCCACATATAAGGTTTTTAAGACCAGAATTGCGAAGTGTCTGACCCCATCATTAGAAACAATAAATAAAATGTGTCTTGTCATTAAAATGTTTATAAACATGGGATCCACACTGCTAATTATCACTAATTTACAGTGAAATCTATTTTAGTGTTAAGTTTTTTTTTTACCGAGATTTGGTCAAATATAGGGAAAATATATATTTTTTATAAAACATAAATTATAACAAATAAAATGACAAACCTATATATAAAAAAAAAACATTTGATAGTTACTTTATAGCTGGAAAAAGATGGCCTAAAATAATTTTAGATACTTTTTAACTCTCCAGTAATTCCCAAAAAATACATAAAGTAGACATAAATTTTAGAATTCAGACATTTATTTCGTTTTAACCAAATTGTGGACAATCATGTATTTTCACATAAACCAATTAATTATTCACACATCCAATAATAAAATCTGGACACAAAAATTAAAATGGAGGATGTGATAAGGGGAAAAAAATTGTGTTGAACACAGCCTCCCCACTGATATATACATAATTACATATACACATATCACACAATTAAAAAAGTGGAATTTGACATTTAGACTAATATTTAATAAACTAAGTGAGCTTTAACCTCGGAGATTTTGCTTCTGCTATTAGTATTTACTACTAATCGATTCCATAAGAGTTAAACAATTGATCAATAACAATTTAAGTTAAGGGGAAAATTTAAGAGCCGTAAATTCGATGGGGTTTAACCATTAAAGTACCAGAGCGGCTATGGAGTCTTGACATTGATCCAATTACAGGTCTAATTTCAATTAAAGGGGTAACCAGTGTTAACATACAGTCCGCTTCTCCTAGCTATTTCCACGGTGACAATAGTCCTAAGGACACAAGGATATTTACATAATGATCTGAAAACAGTTACATACATCTCTCATTAAATATTTACATATTTTATAAATAGACTTTTAATAAACGTTCTCTCAAAAAAAGGGACAAGGGAAGAAATCAAGGAGGTTTTGCTGAAGTCAAAAGTTCTATTACAAAAAAAAAGAGAAATCCTACCTTAAATACACAGGTTGTGAAATGTTTTCATTAGACATATATATATATATCTATATTAAAAATGACAGCCATTAAGGTTTGTGAGTTTACTGGAAAAGTTTTGTCCAGATTGTAAAATACTGTCATGTGCCATGTTTAAATGATTTTGCATGGGAGCCAATGAAGGGGTTAACATTGTTATGACTTGTGCCTGGCTCCCTGGCTGGGCTGTGTAGGGGGTTGTGGGGTTGCTTGATGGGGAAGATCCTCCAATTATGTTGTCTATGGAAAAAGAAGGGCGACTCTGCCCATCTGTCTTAAGTGTCTGTAGGATGGGTAAAGAAGGGCTGAGGTGAGAATAAAAGGATTTCCTGTTCAGATCTCCGCCAATGTAAGGAGATAGACCTGTGTTGGAGAACATAGAGGATGGTGGGGCTATGGGGCAATGAGTCGGTTGAAAAGGGAAGGTGGCACCTGGGTGGTGTTGGTGGTAGTTCTGAAGCTGGAGTCCATAATTGTAGCCATAGGGCCCATATCCAAAGGCTGGCATGAAGCTGCTGGGGTCCCTGAGGATCTCTGTACTTTGCTGTCTTTTGAACCTCTTTCTCCTCCTTAAGAAGCTGCCATTATCAAACATGTCTGCAGACTCAGGGTCCAAAGTCCAGTAGTTGCCCTTGCCAGGGTTACCAGGTTCCCTGGGGATTTTGACAAAGCAGTCATTGAGGGAGAGGTTGTGCCTGATGGAGTTCTGCCAGGCTGGGAACTTCTCCCGGTAATAAGGGAAACGGTTACTGATGAACTCGCAGATCTCACTCAGAGTCAGCCTCTTCTTGGGGCTCTGCAGGATAGCCATGGTGATCAGGGCTATGTAGGAGTAAGGAGGCTTCACCAGGGTGTTTTTGGGGTTCTTTTCCACTCCTCGAGGGTTGGAGTCCGATACCGAGGACAGGTCCGGGGAGGCAGTGTCCTCTCGGTGGTTTCTGGAGACGTTATCATCAGAGTCGTTGTCTGAGTGGTAATCAGAATATTTCCCATCTTTAACACTCAAGTCGCCGACCACATCAATGTCGGTGTCTTCAGAGAGCATGGAGTTATCAGACATCTCGGTTCCCAAAGTCATTGTAAAGGGAGCAGGAAGTCCTCTGTTCTTCCTAACCAAAACTCCAGGACCCCCCTAGTGGATCGACGCTGAACGGGATCCTCTGCGATCAACAGCAGCAAAAGTTCTCCTACCTTTTGCAGGAGGTAACCAGCTTCACCAGGATCGCTCCATGCCAGCCCTCATCCCTTTTCTCTGTACCCTTCCCCCCCAGGTGCAGTTTCTCACCTGTTGTATTAGGGGGCCAAGAAGAAACAGCGCTTCTCACCGACTTCAAGCTTGATATTGCAGCCCTCCCCAGCTCTCACTCACGATATATACCACCCACCCTATCATGTGACACAGACGTCATCCCCACACCCCCCCAACCTTGTCTACTTTGATTCTATCTTTCGAATGTTCCCAATCACATCTCCACCGCTGTATTTCCCTACGGGGGGCAGAAAGCAGGATACGCAAAAACCGAAGGGGTTTGTATGAAGAAAAATATCATTTTTAAAAATATTTTTTTTTTCTTAACTTCTATTGTTTTTTGGGGGTTTTTTTTAATACATTTCCATGCACTGTGATATTAACCCATTAAATTATTAAGAAGGTTCGCTATCAACAGTGCTGCCGTTTAATTTAATGTGTTACCTTGTGTACATTGTGGAATAAAAAAAATGTTTTTCCATGAAAAAGTATTGCTTGGCTCTCTTATGTTTGTGTCGTTGCCCTCCCAATTTATCTATACATTGTGGACTGTATGTTCAATAATCACACTTTAGAAACTACAAACATGCAAAGGACATGCTCCTAGAAATTATTTTTAAAAATGCCCTTTTAAGGAATTAGCATTTTCGGTGTTCGTTTTCTGGACTTCTCAGTTATATACAATGACATGTATTATTATATATGTATATTATTGTTTTTATACTATTATATATATATATATATATATATATATATATGTGTGTGTGTGTGAGAACAAGTGCCATGCGTTCTCGAGACATTAGTTAGTATAAGACCCTGCGATGTTCCAATCTAGAATCTCAATTACTCAATAGTTGAATATATAATCAGATCTGTATTTCCCATACATTTCAGTGTTAGGCATGGCATGAAAAATGTCACTGAGAATAAAGTCACCACCCTATGCGGTGAATTATACTGTGACAGCTTTAACCGATTAGAAGAAGAAGATGTGAACATGGAGAAGGACTGGCTCAGATAGAAGGTCAAACAGCATAGAATTAAGGCAAAAATTGAAAATAACCTTTCAAGCGCAGTGTGAAGTATTTTGGAGAGTAAAGGGTCACTAAACTAAATTGGGTACATTTTACATATGGTAAATGATGATTGTTTTTAATTGATTACACAATGCATGTTAGGAGTAGAGACAAATAACACAGGAGGACAACGGCCACACATATAGAGCAGAAAGGATCCCTGCTATTGACGCACAGATGTTTACAAACCTAACACTGGGGAGTCCCTCTTAAAGCGCATCTTCACAATGTAACGCCTAATATTTGGAACTGCATGCTGGAACTGCACACTGACGTGTATATATCTATCTATCTATCTATCTATTATCTATATATATATATATATTATATATATCATATATATATACACAGACATTTCTTATTAGATTGATACGCGTAGAGACAGAGAGAAAGAAAGAGTGCTTTCATATAAATACATTTTTAAATAGTAGAATTTTTCAACCAGGGATTGATCAATATTTTCTTGATCAGGCTGGAGATTCCCAGGCCTGTGTCTTGGGGGAGCTGATTCTTGTGTGAACATAGGAAGCAGCTCTGGTCTTTCTTCTCTACATGCACAGAGTCACCTGTCCAGAACCACATATTAATTTCACCTTTTGTTTAAAAATCCAATTCAAAAGACAACTTCCCCCAGCTTCAGAAAGGCCTTGGTGTATTGTACCATTCGTTTTATAGAGGGTCACAAAACCCTATGTTTAATCAATATAATTGTTTAATGTGTAATAATGCTGGCAGCCTACGCACAAATACAAGGGGACATTAACTCTTTCATGATATTTAAACTTTAAGTGTTTGTGTGATTGAGTTGCATGTATCTACAGGACTTTTCTTTGGGAATCCACTTGAAAATTGGTGATTGATTTTAGAAGGTTAATAAAAATAAATGTATTATTATAATGTACAAAACAATTACTACATGCATATTTATCTCTGGCAGATGTTAATTTCCCATTGGCTGCTGTAGAAATATAAGTGAAACATGATAGTTTAATCTTTAATAGAATCTGGAACACAGTTGTGCTACTTAATTGCATGCATTGTATTTTCTAAATATTTTTTCACTGTCATTTGAGTTGGGTATCCCACTGTGGGGTATATTTACCTTCTAGCATGGTGGTATGCTCTACAACAGATGCCACTGAGACAAAGAGATCGTGATTTGCATATCATCAATAATTTGCATGTAAGGGCAGCTCTGAAGTCGATGGTGACATTTTAAAGGTGCAAACAACAAAAAAACCCCAAAAGCAAATACATTTTTGTTCAACCAACAATTCCCAATTTGTATTGCATTTGTTCAGGAGAGCTAAACTATGTAGTAGTAGTAGTAATAATAATAATAATAATAATAATAATATAATGAATAATACAATCGGAAGCTGTCCATGCACAATGAGTACACCAGTATGTGACTGTAGGGATTTAGGGTGGTGGGTAGAAAAACTGAGTCTTAAAGAACACATTCTTAAAATATCTAGATGCAAAAAAGACGGATTTTTTTAAACTTAAATATCTGTGATTATACACTTATAATGTTTTCCTCCGTTGTGAATATTTAATCTTCGGGAATGCAATAGCTTTATAATTTTCTGATAGTTCCTTAATGGGAAGATAGTTGAGCAGTACTTTTTGGCTAAAATGTCTTGGCTCCTGCACCTCAGAGTGGATGATCTTTTGTTACATGTTTTTGTTTTGTTTTAGGGTTATTTTTTGTCTAGGATTGTAGCCTTTACTTGTCATCAGGGTTTACAACCTGTGAACAACTTGTCAACATTTTACAAGTGACTGTGGAAAAAAAAACATGATGTATTGGTCGACTGTGCACCTATATTTGTCTCTTTCCCTCTCAGACTCCTTCGCAGAGTATGGGGGATTGGGGTGCTATTAGATGGGGGATGGGGGGCAGCATGCGACAGTCTGGTCATGCAAACATCCCATGGTGTGAGAAACTCCAGGATACATTGAATTTTTTTGCTGTCCTGAAACAGGTGTGAGAGGTGCTGCTACTCCTAATATCAACCAACAAGGGTCAAGACAGCTGCTGCCTCCTAATATTGCCCTCAGTAACCCCCATTCTTGCTAATGTGATGCCTGTTGACACCATTGCTAATTTGATGAAAAACCCTGGTGAATTTAATGTAAAGTTGTGCCATGGCCGATGCAAAAAGGGAAACACAAACCACCAACAAAGCATAAAGGGTTAATAATGAAGTCATATTGGCTTATTTTTACACCTGACCCTCTATAACCATTAAATCAACATTAAGTATTTAGCCGCACAGTAAACTTGATTTTAATAATCGCTTCTTCTATAAGACTCGTTAAGACAAACATTACCTGTTCCTTACAAGTAAGTCCAGCATGTGAAGCTCTATAGGTGCAAATGTTAATTTAACCTTTTCCACAGGTTTAGCATTTTATTGGTGATGCTGGTGCCAGTATTTCTTCTCTCACCTCATAAATATAAAAAATTAATTAAATTCCAATTTATTTTATTGAAAGTGTATTCTTTTCCACACATTTAAGTATGTACATTGTTCTCTGAGCTCACAAAACTAGACAAATTGGACAAACATGCAAATTTTACCAGTTTGTTCTGCAAGCTATATTTATCTACTTGTGCGTATATGTATGTTTTTGGAAGGTACCTATGCGCATAGTGAAAAACCTCCCAAAGCTAATTTAGGGGCAAAATAATGTACAACTAATATATTCTACAGACTATAGAGATCTATTGGGGTGCTACAAATGATCGAAATAATCCGTAATTTAAATAGTATACATGTTTATCAGACTAGATTGGGGATATGAAAAATGGAAAAATATATTTATTTTTGTAAAAAAACAAAATGATGGCTTTTAAAATTGTACAATTGTACAACAAACCTACTATTATTTCAGAACAGACTGGAGATTTTAAATACGAAAAATATTTTTTTTAAAATAAAATAAATATATATACGGTATTTATATATATATATGTATATATTAGAATTTTACTTTTTTGTTTGTGTGTGTGTTTTTATATCTAATTTAAATCAAATAAACGTTATTATTGAACATCCAATCTTAATAGACTGGCATAATTAATATTTACATTGAGTTATCAAAACAGCTGGATACTTTTAAATTATTATCCTATAATCCAGCAACGTGCATTTGGACAGATCCAAGTCTAAGTGACTTATGTGTCTTAAATCCAGATATTCTTTACATCTTTTATACAGAGATTTAACACGGTTCTTGCATCAACATTCAAAGGAAATATAATATGGGAAGAAAATATGAATGCAAACAATTTAATTTTATTAAAGTAAAATAATAGTTCGGCATAAATCGAAATGTAAGAGAATTATTTGAGCAGCTGTGAGCAATTGCTTTTCGACCACACACATGAAATTGCTATTAAATGTCCCTGATGAATATTTGATTACTCAAAGTATTGTCGCAATACGTATCCCCCGTCATGCTACTTTGACCGTATTTACTCTCATGCGATTTACAAAACGAACTAAACCGATTTTTCATTGTTATTTTTAACAAACGTTGAGAAAAATCTAAAATACTATTGATAAAAAATTTTTTGCATCCATCTTATGTATCTAAAGGGTTAACAAGATGAATAAATAACGAAACGGGCGTTTGGGGGAAGAACAACACAATCCCATCTGCAGTTTACAGGTGGATTTTTATTGGATTTTAAGTATATTAGGCATTGATATAGCATTACCTCACACCTGCCATAGGAAATAAAGAGATTTATGCAAGGCTTTTAATGGGATTTCAATTCAGCAAGATCACAGCTCCCCATACATACCCATAGCATATTTCAAATAATGCTAGATGTTGGAATATTGACTTTAATAAAACAAAGTTTTACAATTTATGCATCCTGCATTCTTCTTGGGGAAATGTGTTTCCTTTTTAGATTGGGTCATTAGTGAGTGTTAGATTAACAGAATATAATTAATCATACAAGTAAGCAAATTCATGTATTTAAAACAATGAAACAGTGGAATATTGTATTCACCATTTGTACAATGTTAAGATAAGATTGATATATATATATATATATATATATATATATATATATATATATATACATACATACATATACTATATATAGTATGTTTTAAGGAACCACATAAAAAATGCTAAAAATGTGAACACCTTGTTTTAATTAATTATTGTGACGATATATGTCATCCGTTTAGTAAATTATCTGCTCTAATTTACTATGTCATATATTTCAAGGGCATCAAAAGACTGCTTCGGTTAAGGAATCAAGGCTCACTCAGTGCACCAACATTAAGCAAGCAGAGGTTAGATACCAAACAAGCAGCTGATGAGGACCCCATTATGATCTAATAGTGCCCCTCAGAAGATATAGCACAGAAGACAAAAATATTAACTGTCTATGAGTATTTTTTTAATAACCTGTGAATATAAGTATTATGTCCCTTGGTTTGAGTAATGACATTATTTATTATTCTTTTTGCCAAAGTTGAGCCTATCATAGGGCCCTTATGGCACATATAGCTGCCATTGTTGAAAATGAGTGTTTAAGGTTTGAGGTCCCATGTAAAGATGGTCATAAAGTAGCCTATTAGCAAAATCCTTGCCTGGTGCTTTGTAGGTGTTAATGGGAGCTGTGACCAAAAGACTTTGTGGTCTCTTTTCACCTAAGATGGCAAACCCCTTCCAGCTTCTCCTACAAGAAGGTCTCAGTATGCATCTTAAAGGGCCTGCCCAGCTCTTCTTGCAAGTGAAGCTTTTTGCATTCTTAATGAATAGTGATATTAATGATCTGTAAGTGGGCTTACAATGTGTGTTTATGGGATATATAAAATATGTGAATAGTTTCTTTATCATGTATATAGTGTGTGTCTGCATATGGATCGGGTCATTAAAGTTTGTTAAAGCTTCATATAGGCTGTGTCATGTATGAACTAAAACAGTCACAGGTCATATGTCCAAGACAAAGGTTCTTCTGTAAACTAGTTTGAGCAGGCCCCTCATTAGCTTTTATTTCTGTAAGTCCATACCATATTGTTATAATATCCACTGAATATCCTGTGTTTACCTATTCTACATCACTGCAGAATATGATGGTGCTACATAAATCAATAAATAATAAAGTGTTGCTTTTAGAAATAGTGATCTCTAGGGTTTTGTAGATCACCAGATCCAACCTGTGACTGAGCAGATTTTTTTTGTTTATTTAAGCGCTTTACAGTTGGGTTAACAACCCTTGATAAATTCAACTGCATATCACTTCATTGCACTGCCTATCCCTATACCTATGATAAAAATCCAATTGGTTCCTTGTATGATTGTAATAAGGAAATGGAGCAAAAAGTAGGTGATTGGTAAAGCAAAGGGGATTCAAAGATAGATGTGGACAGAGTGTGAAGGACAGAAGATGGATTGAGTGCATGAATGGGTAAGGGGAATAATTGGCATTCTGAAGGAACCTCATAATATTGAGGTCATGGACACCTTGTTTAATGTCTGTGCTTAAAAATAAAATGGTTAAAGGTTTAATGAAGCAGATGTATATATACATCAGGGCTTTCAGAAAAAGTACAGTAAATCCTGACAAGAGGAGTATAGGGATAGAATTATTTGTGAGCTAGCATTGCAGTAGAGATAGAGGCTGCAAATGCAGTTTAATAATACTTTTTGTCCTGTCAACTGGTTATGGAAAAGTAGGGAAAAAAGAAGATTCAGGTAATGCAGACTACCCCAGTTGGAGAGGAGAAAGAAAGACACTCCATTATTGAAGACAATGAGGTATGACATTTTATTTTGAAATTATGAAAGTAAAACTTGTTAATCAATAGCAAAAAAATGCAATTAATTATATGAGGATAGGGAGAATTTCGTACACTTATTAGACTGCTGATCTCACTCAAATTAAGTTATTATGAAATACATTAGCTCATCACATCTAGGGCTGAGTGTCAAACCATGGGAGCTGGAGTAGATGCTCTTCTCCTTATTCAAGTTTTTGGAAGAAAATATAATGAAAGGATATAGTATTTTAAAGTGAACCTGATCCTAATTGCACTTTCTACTAGTAGCAAATAAACCTTAACAGATCCATCTTATTACTTTTAAGATTTTTTTTTAGTTTTTATGACAACAACCAATAGGTGCATTTTTTTGTTTGTCACATGGCAATTAAGTGTTATGGAAGGGGCAACATTTTAAATGGCTAAATAATCATTTTTTGAAAGGGTTTGGGTATTTAACAGAAGTATATCTAATGGTGGTTTTAGCTACAGATGTGTTAAAGTCAGCAGAGTAGGTGGAACAGTGCCTTTAACTGGAACCAATACTGCTCCCTCGCCTGATTTAGACATGTCTCAGCCAGAAGAATGCAAATTTCATAATCTAACCTAATTAAGTTTATTTAGTGTATACATTCTTCTGTACACACTGGTATTGGTCAAAGAGGGGGCTGCATGTAAACCTAAAAGGATATGACAACTCTAACCGAGTAAATGTCATTTCACATATGAGATCTCCCAAGATTTGGTTGTTTTTGTGTTATTAAAGCCTGTAAAGACTAACCTTTAGGGTGTAGAATTTATATGTTTCATGGTTTAAATGGAAGACCTGACAAACAGAGAAGGTGCGTTACTTACATGAGCTATGAAGAGAGACAGGGGGTCTTTAAAAGCACCTGAGTGCGCCATCTAGTGGTTATGAAAAATAATTTGTGTACATGTAATTTTTATGGTATGGAATAATATATATTTATGTATATTATTCCATAATTAGATGACATATCAGTGCTTGATCATTATATTCCATTTCTCCCATTTTAAGAAAATACTTATATGCAGATATTCCAAAAATATCTATAATTATATATATTTAATTTATATCAATTTATAAAAGCTTGCACGCATGGCCCTCTTTACCTAATGTACTGGTTTTCTCTTAGTCTATCAGTTCTGGTTTTGGTGCTGCGTACATTTTTGGCGCTTATTGTAATAGTGCTACAGTATCTGCTGACGTCCTTCAAATAAAATGTAATAATAATACAGATAACCTCCTACATTGCCAGAATAATGCCAGGCTGCATGTTGCACAATATTGAACAGCTAAGTAATGTGTAAATTGGCACACTGTAATTTCACAGGGATTCACTATTATTCTTTATTGATTTGTATAGCGCCATCACATTCTGCAACGCTGTACAATGGGTAAGCATGACAAGGCAAGGAGTGTGTAATATAACAACTTGGAATTACAGAAACAAAAGATAAGGAAGGCCCTGCTCAAACAAGCCTATAATCACTGCATTCATAGACCAGTGTTTTGCAGTTGACAACATGTACAGGACAGCATTCAAGTTCAAACAAATTTATTACCTAATTTAATATTTTAAAAAAAAATTGTTTCTATATCTTAAAATATATTTAAGTCAATAATCTTGGTTTCATGTGAATATGATTATTTTATGTATTAAATGTAAAATTTGCCTTAACTATATATTAAGATTTGTGAAAATGGAACCTAATAATATTTGGTAAATCCTGATGTCTAAACATTAAAATTATTATTAGTATTATTATTATTTTTTATATATTACCGACAATTCTGCAGTGCTTCTTACATGACATATATTCAAGGAAGCTAGAACAGACAGACTAAGACAAACCGACACATTAGGTAAAGAGCTTACAAGCTTACAATCTAGAGGATAGTCTTATAACCATTTAGGTAGTAGGGAAATTGCAGGATCTGGTCTATTCACTAAAGATGGGGCCTGTACTTTTCTAATCTTGCACCCAAGATGCCAAGATGTTAAACACCGGATAATGACAAACGTAGTGGAAATCCTTATTCTTCCAATCTTTTTAAAAATGTTTCAATAGGAGGAGTTCTGGGGAAAGACAAGTCAGGTACTTGCCACCAAATCCAAAATAACAAGTGATACAAAACACCACTTCAGAAAACTACTTCCTGTGGCAAAAGTAACTGAAATTACACCAATAACCAGTAGGGGGCAGTGGAACACCATAATGGTTGCCTTGAAGGCTTTGATTTGTCCAGTGGATGAGGGATATTGTGTCTCAATAAGTTGTAGTAACAAGAAGGGTTTACATATACATTTTACAATAAACATTTTCACGTTTGTTTCTTTTCTATGAGCCGAACTCTCACAAGCAGTGGATTGACCCTAAACAAATGTCATAATTACATACAATAAATAATTAATAATAAAAAGTGCAGGGTCTGCTTATTCAGAATAACAGACTTTGGATATTGTTTATAACCACATAATAACCGTACAGTAACTTTTTTTCAGTGTGTTGCTTTGGTTGTTGGTCGGTGTGTTAATGTGTTGATGGCGGTTTGGGTTAGTTTAAGTGCTCTCATAACTAAAACTGGATATTTATCAAAAAGTTCACATCTTCTTACAGAAGCTGAATACAAATGGACTAAATTAAATTAAATTCTATTAGAAGCATTAAAAAAACACATTGGCACAGATGTTCAGGCTGTTCAAGTACCTCAAACTTTTCAAGGCAACTTTTAGATGCATTAAAGATGCATCCGTACGCCAGTGGCGGAAAAGGCCATAAATCTAGTTTGTCTCAAGATTGTAAACTTGCGAGCAGGGCTCTCTCCACCTAATGTATCGCTTTGTCTTAGTCTGTCAATTCTCATCTAGAAAATATAAATATGACTAACTTAAAGAATGAACATTAAACACATATAGCAATGGCATAAGTAGCAGATAGTAATTAACTTCGCTACTGAGCATGTGCAGGAAATGTACCTAGGAACGCTTCCTGCTTTCAGTAGAAGCAGCTGGGGGAGGAGTCAGAAATCTTGTTTTCTAAATCCAATAACTAAAGAATGCCTGCACTGATTTTTGTGCGGTAAAATACATTCATTTATCCTAAAAAAGGGCTGAAGTTTACCTTTAATTTCTTAATTCAGTGAATATTGCATACAGCAGTATGGTTGTTTCATCAATTGCAGTGTGGGTTCTCCTCTGAGTTTTACCCAAGCCTCCCTGACTGAATATGAGGTCTAGTAAACCTATCTATAATGTTTCTTGTCACATACAGCCCATGCATTTTCCACAAGTGTCCTTGATGGTCAAATCAGCTCGACATTGGGACCATTTTACGCAACCATTCACACGATTTATCACTTTAACAAGTAATCTAAACACCCTACCTTGTTCTTACTTTACCAAGAATGCCACCAATATTCGCCAACCTCTCAAACAGGAGATTCCTAATTGTTCTCTTATTTAAAAATAAGGCCTGGGGGGAGCTCTACCTTGATTTAGCTGCTGCAACAAATAGCTACTAATTGGAACAATTAAGAACTGCATGATAATAACCCAAACCCTTTAATCCTTGATGATATCAGAGTGCATCAGTTAGATGGATTTAATTAGGGGAGAGAACTCTCAGGAGGCTATGAATGTAGATGGGAGAAGGCTAGATAATCTGTGTTATCTGATCCCATACACAAAAAATGGTCATCTGTATTTCTATTTGGCTACAATACCAGAATAAAGTCAAAACCAAAATATTTATATTTCATTTATATACCGTATATAAGAAGAATACATAGAGATTTGTCCCAAGGAACACATAGCATACATGTTACCCAATTACACACACAAACACACACACACACACACACACTGCAATAAATCTATAATAATTTATATACTGTTGCATGTTCAACATGTATGTCTAAAAATTATAGTTACATTTCTTACGAGTGTATAAAGATTAGGACATCTGAAACACGTGATTTGTTTTTTAATTGGAGGGGAGAAACAAGTGACCCATTATTATAAAGTTATAAAGCCATTTGGTATGAACAGTAAGTGAGATTACTTTTTGTTCTATATGTGTATTATATGAATGTCTCTGTCTCTACATACACACATTATACATGGGCAGATCTGTATATTGATATGTATATGTTAACCATAAGAATTGTGTTAGTCTTGTTAATTCTAGTCTTGTCATACTCCTTGAATACTCCTTGAATATATGTATTGTAAGAAGCCTGGGTAACTTGTTGGTGCTATATAAATAAAATATAATAATAATAATAATAATCTATGTGTGAAAGTTGTGTAGAAAGAAGGAATAATTAAGTAAAACAAACCAAAGAAATAGTAAGAAAGAAATAGAGACAGGGACAAAGAAAGAGAGGGAGACAGAAAAGGAGAAAGAGAGAAGGAGAGAATTGGTATGTTCAGTGAGATCTATTGTTATCAATAACATTTGGAAATATCAAACAACTAAAATAGTAGACAACGTATTTGGGTCATTGTCAGTAAAACCATTACAAGGAAGATAAATATACATTTGTATTTAATTGCAAGGGACAAATTCCTTCAGTCAGTTTTAATCTCTGTATATGGACAGTGATTTTAGTAACCATTACACTGATTCCATGATTCTTGACTTGCTATTAAAAAGTTTAGTATCTAAGAGGTAATATTGGCAGTGAATCAATACATTGTTCGTAACAAATCAAGGGACCCTCTTGTCATTTTCCAACCCCTTTTCTGATGAATACGTGCATTTTTATGTGTTTGGGGTGTTCATAAATTTACTTAGCTAAGAAGAACTACAGAATAAATTATTTAAACCGGAATCATATGGTTTAAGGTCATTGTATATCATTTACTTAATTTATGTCTAGCTTATATGTACAAAAAATGATGCATGGCATTAAAATTGTATTTTTCAGATTCAATTTTAAAAAAAATATATATATATATCTATATAGCTTATTCTTGTCCATACATAAGAAATCTGTTGGGGGGAAAAAATCGGAAGTATAATATTTAACTCCTTTGTCGCTTAACCGTCAAAGTACGTGTAGTTGCTACAATTCGGTTTTGGAAACGGTGCTTCACGGGTGTTAAATCACTGAAACTTATAGAAAGTATTTTTCTGGACATAAAGTTTATTTGTATCGTCTGACACTTGTTACATTGATACTACTTGCTTAAAATACTGAATGATAAAAACATACAATTGTCAGAAGCAAATAATTCAAGAAAATTGAACGGGAACAGATATCCACCCTTTGTTTGCCAGACGAGTTTCCAGGATGCCCGAGTTTCATACTGAGTGTGTATTCAGATATCCAGTGCATTAAATTACATCATAATAATAATAATAATAACAAAAACAACAATTTCTTATACACAGACCTGGAATGTATGGAAGATTTAATGGAATGACACATTTTTGAATCAAAAGTCTCTACATGTTTTATCTACATGTATCTTTCAAGTCCAGAGGCAAAACTGCCCTGTCTCATATAGGAGTTGTTGTTATACTGGCATACCCCATTCACCTGAGAGCCTGGCAAGTTCAAGAGCTGGTCTGTATGATCTATGCAGGGTCCAGATCTTATAGACAGTCTGTTGGAGGTACCATATATCTGGGAGTTATTGGGGGAGTAGCTGGCCTGGGGCACTGACAGGTGAGGAGGGGATGATGAATAGTTGTAAACCAGGTTAGAAGAAATGGCATTAGAAGGTCTGTTTATGAGGGCTCCTGCTCCATTTGGGCTGATAGATTGAGCTTGAAAGCAAGAAAGGTCTCCTACAGAACAGCTGCTGGTCATGGTCCCAATGTCCCCATTTAAGCCCAATGAGTGATGATTCAGTTCTGATCCAGGGGATGGTTGCATTACAGACTGCTGGCTTATCAGACTGTCTATACTGAACATCCTGTGCTGACCTTGGCCAGATCCCCCAGGGACCTGGTAGTGGTGAACCATGCTTGGGTGGTGAGACTGTGTATGTATCTGATGGTTGTATCCAGACCCGACGCTGGAGTAAATGCTGTTGGGGTAAGTTGGTCTGCCAGCTGGGGTAGGGGTGAAGGCGCTGCTGTTCTGCATGTATCCCGGGTAAGTGGTTATATCTGTCCTCTTGAATCGCTTTCTCCTCCTTAGGAAGCTGCCATTGTCAAACATGTCCTCTGCTGCTGGGTCCAAGGTCCAGTAGTTACCCTTGCCTGGGTGTCCTGGTTCCCTGGGGATTTTGACAAAGCAGTCATTGAGGGTGAGGTTGTGCCTGATGGAGTTTTGCCATTTTTTTGAGTTCTCTCTGTAGAAAGGAAACCTTTCCATTATGAACTTGTAGATGCCACCAAGTGTCAGCTTCCTCTCTGGAGAATTGGCTATGGCCATAGCAATGAGAGCTATGTAACTGTACGGGGGCTTCCCACGTTGGACTGGACGCTTTCTCCTTCTCCCACCTGGAGTCTGGGTATGCTCCTCTGGCTGTCCTGTACTAACCTCTTCCTCTGGGCTACAGATCGCTTTGGGCTCAGACTTGATGGAGACCCCTTCCTTCACTCTGATGGACCCTGGGGACTCCATAGACATGTTGGGGGATGTCCCCATTGGACTTGATGCTTCAGAGGGCGATTGCTGTGAATCTGCAGTCATGGTGCACATGCCTGAATAATAGGAGAAATTTGCCAGATTCATAAACAAAAAGCTCTCAGATTCCCCTTAGAAAATGTCATTTGGGATCTATCCAGACAGACCAGGTGCTGCAGTCCAACCTGTCTTATATAGCAGAGAGGTAATAGCGTGGCGCCTCCCAGTTTCCCATTCCAGTGTCAAAGCCCTTAATTACAATTCCCACCCATGGTATTAGTCTCTCAATAGCCTGGCTCTTAACTCTGCACAGATAAGACCCAGCCACAGAAACCTGAATTTTTTTCATCACACCCACCCTGGTGAGAGTTCTGCAGCGCAATAGGGGACTTGGGGTTCTAGGGAGCAGTTGACATGGACCTTTGTGGCCAAGCTCTTTGAGGAGTGGAAAGTTGGGAAACGTATGTCCCAGAGCTGGGGTGGCATGGCTGGGACTAGTATCATTTTTCTACTTAAAATATGACCAAGATGAAGACGAAGAGACAGTTCGTTGGGCCTTTAGTTGTTATGACAGAGACTCAGACTCTCCAACACTACCCGAATAACGATTTCTCATTTTGCCAAAAACTAGATTTTTAAGAGACAGTTTAATTATTTCAGGAACTCTATAGCTGTTTTTACTTTCTGTTTAATACTCAACGTATTATTTCTCCTAAAGCTAATCATTGGTCATTTTTAAATTCACCCATCTTACGTTTTACTGAATTGTAACCCTTTCTGTACTAGATACCTACTAACCGGTGTGTATGTTTCTAGAGTAATACCTATATGTTCAGGTTGTGCCTAGAGTCCTAAATATACGAAACATAGAAACTATATGAGGACATTTTTTATATTGTGCCCAAGATGATATATATATATATACTTATATTTTATATAAATATATATATTATAAATATTATAGTTAAATATTTTCTCAATATTAATCTTTAAGAAATGCAAGGATATTTTTTTTAAATAGAAACAATTGTTTTGGAGAATTCATAATTTTTATTGGTACATATTAACCATTGAAAAGTTCTTGTGTTATAATAATGTATGAAATTAATAATTTTAAAAAAAAATCATTATTCGATAAACATTGGGATAAATATAAAAAATGCTTCGGCATGTTCGTTTAGCGCGAAATATTAAATTGTGTTTTCTTATCTGTCACTGGGATCAAGTAGATTACTGTGAGTAATAGATTCTGATTGCTGGATTACGGATTCTGGTTTTAGAAGCGTGAAAATAACGCTAATTAAGGGGGTTTAAATGAATTCTTGTCAACACCATTTATACTGTTCACAGAGTACTCGTAATCATTTTCAATACTTTTCAGCTGCAAGGAAATTACTGTTTTTCTGCTAAACTTAGGGCTAAATATTTTTTTCCTGAAAAAAACCCCAATCTGAGATGTCACATTTTATATAGATTTATCTTTTTTTGTGTTTCAAAAAGACATAAACAGCTTTTTGCCTACAAGTAAAGGAAGATTATATCACACTCAGTTTGCTAAAGGCTGACTATGCATGATGTGAGCTGTAGTTCACAGAATTGATGTGCTTGGATCTTTCAGAGATAACTTTTGTAACTGAATTCGAATAATACTCATCTGGTATTTAGATAGTGAGCTTTTCTGCCAAGTTTTTTTTTAATATCCAAATTGGACAAAATTCAATTAATATATGCATATACATACATCTGAGCAAAGGAAATAAATACAATCTCTAAAATGTTTGGCAGTTTCTAAATGACTACACGTCATTTTCTAATGATAAAAAACTAATAATTCACTAAAAAATGGCAAAATAATATAATGGTCTTAAAAATTGTCTTTTCTTCTTTGCAGTTAATCCCTTTGTTTTTTTTCTAGTGTTTTCATCTAGCTTGTAAGTGGCAGTATATACTATTTCACTCCAGAACTCTTAAAGACATAGTACAATTTGGATTTCAAGTCTGGTTTTAAAATATGATGTGTAAATAGATAATATGTAAAAAATTACATTATGTAATATAATACCAATATGGTAGGAATATTCCACTGTAGTCCAGTTAGGGGCTGTTAATGTACTTAGTAAGAGAAAGTAAAGGAGTCACTCACAGATTTTGAGAAACAATTAAGAAGTGTATAAATTGTCAAATGTACAGCAACGCCATTTTTTTGATAATATGTCAAAATAAAAAATGGATCCACTGCAGTGTATATTAAAAACCTTATGAGGGTGCATGGTAGGACCCAGGACAATAGCCTGAAACCAATTGGGCTCAAACCAGAACCCACCCATCAGAGGCTTAGACTTTCTAGATGTGACAGTGGTGGGATATCATTACTAGGGTCTGTCAACAGGTATCCCACTTGGTGGCATGTTCTTATTCTCTGGTTGCCTCCATTAGTCTTCTGTATGATGAAGGATTGTGACTGGCTACTCACTGCTTGCTTATGAAGCCATCCATCTTGCCAAATATAACAGGCAGAAGGACCTCCTTGCCCATGCCAACCATTTGGTGTTAAGATCTTAATCCAGTAAATATGAAAACTGTGTAATTAAACTATATGGTCTATTATCCCTGACACTGCACCAGTTTTAGTTATTCATGGATAAAACTTGAATATGTTCCGGACTTCCTAAACACCATTTCTATTTGTGCATTTGTTGCTTTTTTCCAATCTACCTTAAGTTTTACTCTCACAAATAATAAATCATAGCCAACTTCTCTGGTCTCTCCCTCCACTGTAACATTTCCCTCTTGAACCTTATTGAGCTTCCTATTTATAAAATTCACTCTTAAAATATTTAATCTAATACCTTGCATGTTAATTATTGTGGCTGTTAAGTTTTGTGTTCTTCATTAGCCCTTCTAATGGCTTTTTGATACATTCTGCAATGAACTGACCTAAGGAACAGAATTAAAACCAAATAAGAAAAACTGTACAGGAGTTGGGTCAGTTTGTTTTTGTAAGTGGCCCATCATTTTTGTTAGGGGATCGAAAGATAATAAGAGGCCTTTCTGCCCTGAATGATGAACAATTGCCATCTTGGCGTTCCTTCCACCACCAATATTCTGGACAAATTACTTTTGTTCTGATCCTTCTTTCCACAGCCAGTAAGGCTGTATAGGGCCCAGCCTCTGGGTCCCTCACATTGTTGTAACTGCCCCTTACATTTATACCAATGCATTGTTTTCAAGGTAGGTTCGTTGGAGCTGGGCAAGGTTCTACAACTTGAATCATGTATTTGATAATGGACACATTGTATTGAAATACTAAAAATTGTGTTGTACATATTACAAATGGCAAATATTTATGTAAAACAGGTAACATAAAGAATCATTTTTGTAAAACTTTTTTTTCCCTTTTAATCAGGTTAAGCCTTGAGTGACAAGGACATGAGCAGTGTGACTAATTACACAGCCCCCTGGCAGTAATGTTACATTTTAAAAAGCATTCAGATATTGTTTCCTGCCGGAAGACTTTTCCATTCTGGGTCACTGAGATTTTGCAGAGACAACCTTCAGCCTATCTAGCTTCTTATGCACCAAAACAGGACACATGAAGATCAAATTGGTATTTTGGTGGCACTTCACTCCCAGATTATGACCTGGGGTTGGCCTGAGACCTTTTCCATCTATCACCCAGTGTTCCTGAACGTTAACAGAACTGGCACAATTCTATATGAATAGTTATATGAACTATTATGTTATATGAAAAAAAAATGTTATTTTATGAGGGTCTTGACTTGTGATCTGATCTATAATGGGTGGTCTCTGTTGTAGAAAAAAAGTTTGTTGTACAGCTGAAACAGAAATCCATCATAAGGCTAATAAACTCTTACCACCTAACCTATTGTGGATATTTTTTCCTATTTCTAATGTAAAAATCAATATATAGTGAGCGGTAACTAGATTTTATTTGCAAATACACAAACACTTACTAGTAACCGCAGAAGATATTTCATAGTTGTGAAATTACTATTTCACTTAGTAATAAGGAATACATAATAAAGTTACTACCTAATTTTTTTAGCCCAAATGCATAAAGGTACTTTGGTAAACTAGATCCCAGCACAAAAACAAAAAAAAAGATTAAAAAAGTATTATGCTCCTGATATGATTTGTAACGATTGAAATAAATCTACAAAATGTTTAACCGATCAGAAACAGACCGTGAGTAGGGGAATCAACTTATCCAGAACCTAAAACTGATCATGGTTCCAGGACATTGTTTGAGGAAACATTCTACCTGAGCATGAAACACAATCCACCACAAAGGCAGCGCCTTCATCTTCTTGGCCAAACGTTGCAATTTTGGTGTCTGTGTGATACTTTGTATCAATTCTGATCGTTTTGGGTCTATTGTTTGTTTTTATACTTGTCTTGCATGTGCTGCCAGTGTGTTAATAGTAATTACCTACAAGACGCCTTAGCAATTACTTGTAAGAGGCTGCCTGAGGCCTTAGCACACCTCTGTCTCTGTCCATTTCCATAGCTTTCCATCAGATGGGCACTAATCTGCCTATTAGCCGAACGACTTGACAAACAATAAGCTGTGAGGAGACGTGTTCCCTGACACCTTAACTCAACCTCCACCCTTCTAGGCAGCTCTGTGACAATGAACATCCGGACAGTTAACATTCGCTCCCTTGCTGCCTGAGGGGCCGATAAGGCACTGGCTAACTATGGTTCCACTGGCTGTAAGGGCAATAAAAAATCAGTGGGTTATCCTGCGGAATATATAAACTACAGAGTAATCAACGGGAGGCCATTAGCATCCATGATGACTTTTGCCAAGGTTTGGGATTTTAAAATATGCTTAATATATATGAAGGAGAGCAAACTATTTCCCTATCTATTCCCTTAGAATGCCTTGTGGCCTGCATTGTAGCGCGCAGAATGTCCTGCTGTTGCATTTTGCCCCAGTGCAGGAACACCAAATGTTTCTCAAAAAAGTAATTACTTCTTTTTAATTACTGCAAGAACTCTGTCGTTGAATACCTTGTTGCTGTAAAACCATCTTTGGAACAATGAAAAACAAGTAGAAAATGATATCCTTCCTGTTAATATTCCATATTTTGTTTCCCAGAGTATCAGACATGGATCGCTTTATTAACATTTCTACCTAGAAAAACAAGAATTCAACAAAATGATAACACGCCAAACAGACGCTGTGTGCATATCCTATCACTGCTGAGATCCCAACTACATCAGCATCATGTGTGTATATGTGTACGTCACCCTTTTTATGCAAGTCCACCTAAAACACCTAATTAGGGACAAAACTGGCAGGTTTCATTCATAATCTAACGTAAATTGTTCTTTTGACATTCATGAACCTCAACCATGGGGGCTATTTTTGTATTTCACCTCAGCTGAAATAATAATCATTTTGTATTCCATGGTATTCTGTACAGGCCTGAGAAATTGAATCAGACAGACACGCTCTGCATGACTCAGAAATGTTGTATGTGTCATGGAAGCCCCTACATTACACCAAGAATCCCCCCCCACCAGTTTTTCAGCAATAAATGTTCATTTCCAATGTTTTGCTGATTGTTTGTCGGTTCTCGCAGATTGACCAGATTTAATCCAGATCTTACCTGATAACAGAAATGTTATCCTCGCTTGTCCTAAGTAGATAATTGTCAGATGCAAATCAATCTTTTATCAAGTCTAGTGTTCATTAAGGACCACTTAGAACATCCCTTGGGACTATCTATTAACTTTAGATCCCGTGGCTGGTCGGAGAACTGTAGGGTTTCTTCTCCACTTACTTTTTCACTTACTAAAAAGTTTGCTACCCAGATATTCTGGTTGAATAACGTTAGTTTCAATTGATGTCAACCACAGGAACTCAGATTGTTTGCTGGTCTGTTCTTTTCCAGTTTAACTAGCATTGGAACCATATGGCCCTAAGTCTGAGAAAGAGTCTTGAGCAAATGGTACCATCAAACAGGACCTATTATCTCAATAAACACTTGCTTTACATGGCCCATCTAACTAGGTTTCATTTTGCATGAGAATCCTCAATTAAAATCTTATAAACTTTCATAATGTTGCCCCCAAGATGG
>VKOC01001366.1:0-87055 GCA_009364415.1 Spea multiplicata | reverse complement strand
TATATATATATATCGGTATATAAAACCATGTGCCATGCTGTCATTCATCTCATTACAAAGGAAAAAGGGAGTTAAAAGGGTCATAAAGCGTTGTGAGATGGCCATTGTAGCTGCCAGAGGCTCCACATTTTAAAGTAACACTTTATTGTTGCCACAGCTGTGATTTATTTTTATATGTGACAGTTTTGAAAAAGTTATATTGGCTGTAACTTCTGTTTAGCTACCGTGACAAGATAAAAAAAAATAAATCAAAATCTAGATGGAAACATGGTTCTTGTGTACACTGAGAAACACGGGCCATGGATGGATAAGTAAGTGGCCACTGGAAATTTGGGTTCAAAGAAGTTCTTCATGAGAGTTGTGGAAGCGTACAAAATGCACTTAGAGGGGCTTAGTATATTCCAGTATTTGAAATCTATCCCATAAGTCCAGATTCTGTGCTGTGTGATGTAATACTCGTTATGTCCTGCTCGCCGGTCGGCCCGCACATTTCCAATAATTGCCGTAATATGGATAGAGATATGCAAGAAGGTGGGTCGGTAAGCAGGCGACAGGACTGTGTCCATATGATGCAGCATTTGTCATCTAGCATTTCAGAAGATGACCAGGTTCCAACGCTGGTTATATTTATTGGATTTGTATTATCTACGCCACATTTTGGGTTACCATCTGCTATCAGCTATACCAGCAGCTTTAGTAACCCTTGCCCAAAGTGTACCAAATACTGCATGCAGCACTTAGATCTACACAACATACTCCTGTGCAAGTCTTTGCATGTCTGTATATGTGTGTCTGTCTAGAAATGTTTGTATATGTGTAAGCAGGTGTGTGTGTGTGAGATTCACAATTCCCCCCTGGGTTACAAAGGAGTGGATCTTCTTTTTTGAGCCATAAAGTGATTAAGTGACTCTGTGTTACCCTCCTTCCCCTTTCATCTCTCCCTCCCCTGTCTCTTACTTCCTTTCTCTCTTTCATCTCCAAGGCCCTTTTTTCCCAATTATCTCTCTCACTTTTTACAGGAACAGGTCCAGCGCACTTTAACCCTTCAGTGCTGGACTGCTTCCTTTTTTAGCATGATTCACAGAAAGATTAATGTTTGTTCAACAACCAGATCGCTTTCTGTCTGTAGAATGAAGAGCGCTGGAGGCTCTATCATCTGCTATAAATTGCTGTTCTTGGCTGCCACTTACCCAACTGTCTGACCTTATGGCTTTGGCGATGCAATGTCCTTTTGCAGTTATATAGACTCTTAGTTTCTTGACCTAGGAGAGAACTTGTTTAAAAATAGTTAAATCACAGTGGTTAATATGTTTCGTAGTGCTAGGTAATATATATGACACTTTGGGGTTTAATGGCTGGAATAGATGTGAGTGAGGGTTACTCTTTGGTTACCCTGCTCTTGCCCCATGGCTAGAAAGTGGCCAGTAGAATACTCTGCATTCCTTAAGCCCCAGGCTTTCTGTAGAAGGCATTTTTATAGCTTCCTCAATTTCCCTTTAGCTTTATACAACCCTGTTTTCTATTCACCAAATCCTTCTGGTACCATCTGGGGGGGCAGTTTACTTTTTACTGCTGTCTTGGATGTGTCTGGACATAGTAGGGGGATGGGGGTCAAGAGAAAGGCATAAGGGTAACCCTGTGCAATGGGCTGGACGGTTGCTTTCAGGAAGGCACCGGGAACTTCTTCCCTTATCCACCAGAGAGCAGTGTAACTACAAGACCCCCCCCCATACCTTCTTATTTATATGCCCCATTACACTGCAGGAGAGGGTACTAATTTATTAAAGAAACACTGATGCCCCCTGTGCTACAAAAAATAACCAAGCTTTAAGCTAGACTATGACTTCCTATATGAAAGCTGAAATCAGCAGTGTTGAATGGCAACTCACATCACCCTTAACCAAGCACTTGCTGGAAAACATCATTGTTAAATCTAGTAGAATATTACAAGTATGTTGCATTGCATTGTGCAGGGCCGTCTCAGTCTTTCAGGGCGACTGAAGTACAGAGCCTGCTGATGGATGAGATGGTATTGACAGCACTAAGCAATCTGCTCCCACGCTACTTCTGTAATGAGAAGCTGTCGCCTCCACGTGAATATTGGTGAGGTGATCTACTTAAGATCCCCTGTATCGATCTAGATAAAAACCGATGCTCGCTGCACTAGATCACTCTGCAAGCAGGTACCATCACGTAGAGTAAGCAGCTTACAAATTGTGGGCTACAAGCTGCTTTTTCCAAATTATTGGGACTCTGTAAAAACAATTCCATTCAAGCCATTTTTTGTTCGTGGAACGGGAAATATCATTTGTATAACTAGATGCGTTTAATAACGGCTGATCTTTTTTTCCTTATTCATTTATTTGCTGGTAATAAAAAAAGTAATGCGCAGACCACCTTTAACCGTTTCTGTCAAAATAGCGGGAAAATGTACACGTTATGGTTAATCTTTTGATATGCACATGCCTGGAATTTATATTTCGTTTAATATAGCGCTACCATGATGATCAGTGGGGGTGCACCTGTCCACATGTGAGTGCTAATGAGTTTAAACATATTGCAATTAAGTCCTCACTGCTGCCCCCTGCTGGACATAGGTGAAGCTGTCAGTATGAAAGGTCCATCCACTCCAGGGGTAAATGTGAAACAGGCAACAGGAGTTTCATTATAAAGGGCAGTCATGGTGCCAAGTGGTAATTGTGTAGCTGAGGTGGTAGGTAACTGTAACAGCCTCCCAGGAGAAGTGGTAGAGGTTAATACAATGAGGAAATTTAAACATGCATGCATGTGAATCTAAGAGAAAATGAAGGACTGATTATGGTCTGAGTCTTTAAAGCAGGGAAAGTTGGTAGGGCTGATTGTCTCTCATCTGCCATCAAATTATTGCACAACCATGACTCTCCTTTTATGAGTCACTCTAAATAGTTACTCCTATATAACTTTCTTCTTGGGTTTGTATCAGTAAAGCGACTCCATTTCATTTATGGATCAAAAATACATAATTTTAAATTCTTGGCATTACTCACCTGGCTCACTTTCTCAGGAATGAAACAAATCCTGATGTTTGGGTATTTTATTTCCCTACTTACTAGGCTGTGTACCCATGTGTTAATTGTTACTTTTTACTGTTTTTTTTTTCCATATTGAGGTATTACTGCCTTGATCCTCACAGTAAATTGTGGAAGAGACATTATTTCGGTGTATATTTTTGATTAAAAAAAAAATTGCCGTTCTTTTACTAGGCGTATTATGATGATGAAGAGAAAAATCCAGCCAAACCATTTTGTTTCACATTACAGACCCTTTCCTACAGCAAGGGGATTAATTAGAACATCCATATTACAAACTCATTAACATTATGCTGGTGTTTATTTTAACCAGCAGCAAAATGATAATATTGCCCTGCAGTCAGGCATGCTCTTGTCTTTTCAATAATATGAAGGGGGTTTTTTTGTTCTTCAGTTTTTTTTTGCAATGCCCAAGCGGCGCTAATAGCGAGTGTAATTATAAGGTACAGCATCTGAATTTAAGAACATTGAGACGTTACGAAAAACAATGAACATCAAAAAGCAATTAGAAGGAAAATAGAAGGAAGCCCAAGGATCAAATAGTAAAAAAAAAAAAACACAACTCAGAAAATGTGTTCTTTAACCCGTTCAGTGCTGAACGGATGACAAATCTCTAGCTAAGTCAGAAGATTAATGTCTTTTTCTACAACATGAGCAATTGTTAAGCTTCTATAGCATGTGGTCATGGCAGGTATAATGTCCTGTGACTAGGGTACATTAATAGTTAATAGCGTTTGATGGACCATCCCGTTAATTGTATCTGTTTATTATCCTGTTTAAAAGGAATTATTACCTTATTACATTTTTATATTGAACAAATGACTAGTGGTAACAAATGCACCATAACAAGACCCAAGGATAGTCTCCTCTTGGATACATTGTGCATTCTTGCATTCTACTACAAGATATAGCCACATTATTATTATTATTATTATTACAAGCAATTATCATCTGCTGTTCCGTAGTCCATTGTTTGCTAATGTTGTATGTTCTTCAATCCTTTAAGGTGTGGTATACACAGCCTTTGGCAAGTGAAATAAGTGTTACATACATGTAATGTATTTGCATCGCAGATCTCTGCCATGCTGACAGCTGGTATGAAAGATAAAAGCATTGTCTGTGCCACTGGCAAATAAATCACCGGCCATGTAGAACGATGGCAAGCTTAGTTAACTCTATTTACCACAAATATGTCATACTCGGAGCCCTCTACATCAAGGAAGGTCTGATTACTGTCTTCCTGTCTCATTTTATGTACTGGAAATCGGAGACCAGCAAACGTTTTGCCAACCTGTTTCAGAATATAGGGCCAGATGAGGCCAGGACTGAGCAAATCAAGGCGGCAGAGCGTGTTGGGAGTTAGAATTCAACAATAGCTGGATATTTACTGTTTTACCCCTAGGACCAGACCAGACCTCTCCTTTAACTGGCGATTCACACTATGCAACGTACAACAGGGTTTATTCACTAAACTGAATTTATGGAGCCATGTCTGGCAAAAGTCTCTGAAAAAATGGCCGGGGCTATCCACCATATTTTTTGGCCACAAAGAGCTTGGCGCTTCTTCATGCAATGTGAAGTTAGAGAAATGAGACCACAGCTCAATCTTTAATGAATAAATCCCAACATTTATGATGGGCTATGGGACTTCTACTAAACTTGGAGAGACTTTTAAGGCAACCCTCTATGTACACCCATATGTATAGGTATGTTTTAGAACTCCGCAGTAGTGATTTGTACCGCACTGCCCCATCCCAACTTTATTCTTCGAAGCTTAACTGTCACCGGCAATCACTTTGTGCTGTCATGGAGCCATCCGATTTGTAGACCATAAAATCAGATCAGACGGCAGGCTTCTCCAGGGCACAGCATTAACGTGCCAGGAAAGTTCTCTCCAGAGAGCCCCATGCAGCCAGTGTCATATCCCGAAATGTAATCACTTTACACAGCACTCAAGAAGTAATGGGCAATCCTGCAATTCTTATACAGCTTTACTGTGGCTTCAATTGAATTGTAGGTGATGATATCCAGAAGAATAGAGATATAATATTAAAATATAATGCCGCTGCTCATATAATTTAACAGTCCGAGGAAACATATTAAAGCCTTAGTTTGGGGTTTCCTAGTCATAAAAATGCACACAAGTACTGCTCTCCATTCAAAGAAAGCAAATGTGCTAATAATATTGATGGAAGAAGTGTCTGAGCACATTGTTAAAGGTCCATATGTTTTTTTTAATCTTATTTAATATTTTTTTGCTCACAGGCTGATGGATAATAGTGGATTGCATATTCTTATATCCTACTGTTCTGTTCTACTCTGCTCCTCATCTTTATATGTAAATATTGATCGCTTTTAAGCTCAATGTGTATATTCTGCCTGCCACGTAAGGTGTCTTCGGGCATGTATAATTTTATACTCCTGCTCAGTAAACTTTTGCATTATATTGGTTTTTTTCTTATATATATAATGTGTAGCACATATGCCGAATCCCTCTGTTCTTCTTTTCTAGCGGCTCAGAATATTTGCTGGATATAACATTCTACAGCCTTAAAAGTTTCAATAACATGTGCAGAAATAGCTGGAATAAATAAAATAATTTTTGCTTCTCTTCTAATGCCTTACTTAGTTACATAGTTGGTTATAGGTCAGAATGGCACAAAAGTCTCCATAACACTTCATCCAACCTGTGATTCTGTCCTCTAAATACAATTGTCTCCTTTTGCCATTTAAAATGTTGGGAGATGTAGTAGTAGTAGTAGTGTATATTCACACGACTGCACAGCTGCTCATGTAATATATTCAGATTACTGATGTATAATATATAACTGCTCATAGGGTAATTTCTGCATGCTGCATATTACATTTGTGGGAATACATTAGATTCTCAGTGATGTGTAACGTATGCCGTATGGCTGACCTTACAGTATGGCCTCCACGCTGCGTAATATGTATTTATGGTTATGCAGTATATTAGGCTTCTGTGAATTCCCATATAGTATATTTTCTGTGATGTCCAACATTTCTTTGCATACTCTATGTATATATATTATATATAATGTATTATTGCTCCCTATATATAGTCTATTACCATTCATCAACGTATCCTCTGTGCTCTATAGTGCTGCTGTGCTAATAAAATATATTATCAGTACTGTGTAATAATTTCTCTGTCCTGTACATTGTTTCGCTACTCATACGGCATGTTCCCATTACTCTCTGTCTCCCTGTCTTCTTTTAGCCTATTAAGAGTAGGACATGGCATTAGAAGAAATGTTGTCTGAAAGGTATCACTGTATTTATAAAGCAGTGAAATATCATTCACTTTTTCCTTATGGGTTATTATGTAAAGTTACCAGTTTTTATATGATACAATGAGATATTTGTAGTGCTCTAGTTATAAGATTCCAACAAGTTCGAAGGAAAGAGCTGGAAGGCTACACTGTGTTTCGTGGAACGAGAACAAAATGTATCCACAATAGGCCTGGACCGGCCATCACACAAATGCCGAGTGGCCCTCTTGTGGACAGTGCCACCAGCCACGCGTACGTCGTCAGGCGGCCCCTGACCTTAAAGTGCCAGGGCCGCCTCTTCATCGGCAATTCCACTCTGGCTATCAGAAATACAATGGATAACAATAAATTTTAATTACTTATTCACCTTCCTTCCCCTCTGGCTAATGAAAGCAGGAAGCATACTCGAGTATGCATTAAAAATATGAATACAAAACTGTTCTTTTAAGGGTAGTATGCAATAAAATAAATATGTAGGTTTTATAACTTAAATTTAGAAATTTGATTTAAAGAAGTTTCAGAGAAGAATTAGAAAGCAGTATTAATCACGGCAGATCTGGTTACCCTGTTATTGTTTTGATAATTACTAAAGCCCTTATATCACGTAGGTGTTATTTGGTAACTTTCATAGCACACGGGTCCGCCTGAAATAAACTGCTCATTATAAGAATTGTAAAATATGCAGATGAGTTTGTCCATGAATACCAAATTGCCTCATTAAACATAATTTACATTTAGAGATTGGTACACATGTATTGTCTGATAATAAGTATGTGATACTGAGACACGCTTTGTTCCCTATGTGCAGCAACTTTCTAATCTGGTTAATTACTGCATTTGAGCTTGGAAGCTTAGTGTCTGCTTAGGCTGCCATTTGTGCACCAACTTGAAGGTAATCTTGCTGGGGTACTATAGGTGTGAATGAATTAGCAAAGGAAGTTCCTGGCCCTTGACCCTATAGTTTTAGAGTATTACAATGCCTAGCAACTACCTAGGGCTGCTCCCCTGGAGTTCTCCCTCTCCTGAGTGTTACTGAGGGCAATAAGGGGTGCAATCATGATAAGGGGAGTGAGGATGTATACTTAGCTTTTACTCACACTCTCAGCAGCAGAACTATATTATGGAGGGGTAAATTTACACCTTTTGCGAGAAACTATGGTTTTATATATATATATATATATATAGATATAGATATATATATATGTATGTATGTGGGATGGGATGTTTCATCTCACAGGCAGCTCAGCCACGCAGTACATCGCCCTCCTCTGGCCACACTGCGCCTAAATACTTAGGTTCCATTGCTGTGAACTGGGTTTGGACACTTTTTCTTTCACACTGTCACTTCCACCTCTCCAAAAAACCTCTTGTTATGGTTTCTGTACTTTACAACCACCAATAAACATTTTTTGCAGCCCCGGGCTCTTCAATGTGGTCATACTACTTAGAAATGTATTACTTCATCATGTCTCGTTACAGTTCTACCCGCACAGACACGGCTCCCTGAATATCCACAATGAAAGTCTTACTTTACTATGATGCCCCGGTAACGTCTCAGATGTCTGTTCACCAGGATAATAACTCTTCTTAAGAATGCATTGCCTTGATTTATAACTAAATCTTGCTTTAATTAGCTTCAGTGTTGCCCTTCTAGTGTAACTTTTTAATTTTATCCATAATATATCACAATGCAATAGTAAGTGGCTATAATTATTCCTGTGTCCAGTTCAGCTGTCGGTCCAGCTTCATAACCCTGTAACTTGTAAGAAATGTTTCCAAATTCTTGAGATTTTTACCAGCGTCATATTATGGGCATAACTGGGAACTTCTCAGGGTAGGCTACCCACCCATAGCTCTTCCTTTTTCTGGGGGAAAGGGTTGCCACACGCCCTTTTGTGGGAGGTAATATGGGCACGGTGTAAGCAGAACGTGGATGGAAGTGGTGATGGAGAAAGAAGAAACAGACCCAGGGAAGTAGCGCTTCAAACGGATTGTAAGCTCCTTTGAGCAGGGCCCTCCTCCCCTGTCGTTTCTGTAAGCCAAATTGTTATGTTACATACTACTTGTTATGTCCTGTCCACCCATTGCTACGGAATATCATGGCGCTATATAAAACAATACATAATAATAATAATAAACAGAGCATCTGGGTCAATCCCAGAAAGTTGCCAAGTATGATTATGGAGAAAGTTCTACTACTCTCCAATACAAGAGACAAAGGTTCCAGTACTCGCATACAAAAACAACATGCTATAAGTAATGTATTTGTGTTATATTAAAGTTCCAGATCATCTTAGAAATAGCTTGTCTATTAACCCTTTAATTATACACATATATGATCACCCTTAAAAGGACCCTCCAGCCATCATGTTCCTTTAAGGCAAAAGCTGCTCTTTTGCAAATGCAGTGCAGGAGATATACGGTATATAGTTTAGTATATAAATGATAACAGAAATGTGGTATATATATATATATATATATATTTCCATTTTAGATTGAAAAAGATAAAAGCTTAAACACACTGCTGATCCAGAAGAATGCAAAAACCTTTTATTTAATTTAGTGACCTTAATTGTGTAATGGAAGTTCTGGAAGAAGTGACAGATATGCTTTAGGCCCTATTGCTAATGAATAGCTGCAAAGGTGCCTTGACATGGCAGATAAGATTATGCGCTTTGGCCACAGCATAATACTGAAGTATTATAATTAATTCAGGAGTTGAGTCACACTGGGAAGTGAGAGGTCCACTAATAGCTTCATATTTTCAATCTATACACCGGTCCAGATAGTAATACACAAGAGTCAGAGCTAAGTAAATGTGTTTGTATTAACGCAAAGGACAGCGGATATTAAAATCTACTTTCCTAGGGTGACCCAATGCCGCTGTTGTCATGGTCCCTGGTTCAGTTTTCCCCCCAAATAATCCTTTTAATTCTAAAAGCAAATTATATTTCAAAGATATATTTATGTTGCTTTAAATGGCATTAAAGATCTTTTTTTCAAAAGCAGCGACATTAGAAAAACCCAAAGAGCCATTTTTTAAATTGAATACTATGTGGAAATAAAGGCATGGACTGGCACTCTGGCAAATGCCCAGTGGGCCGCTGGCCAACAATGCCACTAAGTCACCAGATCTGCCACTGCAGAGGTGTATTGGGTGCTATATCATGTGGCCAGTGGCTGGATATGCTATGTGAGCATAAAAATGTACCGTGCGTGCCATGCGTACCAGGCGGCGGCTGGCCTTAAAGTGCCAGGGCTGCCCCATTATCACCAGTGATACTGAATATGCTAAAAATATTTATTTAACTTTTATCTAGCAAACACTGTGTGTACATCACACGCCTTTACTTATATCTATGGAATCATTGAAATATAGCATTAACAGCATTGGCCAGCTTATACTATTCTAGATCCCAACACTTCAAAGAGAGATGCGATTTTTAGAGACTGTTGTAGGAGACATCATGAGCTATTCATAGCTTTTTATGTAATCAGATTTGTAAATCAACTCCGTTTAAATGCCACAGACCCACTAAACAGAGGGACACAAAGGGATTGGAATCTATAGAGGGACTATCCTTCTATGAGAATCCTTAACTTGCCTCAGTTAGGGGTAGAATGACCACATGTCCTGGATTTGCCTGGAACAGTCCCTTACTTCTAAAAATTGTCCTTAAAGTTCCGGAACAGAAGATGTCTGTCTGAAGCCCTGACCCCGTATGACCTTTTACATGTTGAAACCACATCAGATCTTTGCCAGACAGGCCTTTAACCTTTTTGAACTCTGTCCTGGGGTTCCAGTATCCTGATTTTCCATCATGTTTGACACATCTTGCAACAGCATTTGTTTTTCTTATAAGTTTATTAGATGTGATTTAAGATGCGGATAATTAAATATTATTTTGTCCAAAAGTAAAAGTGGAAACAACACACACACACTTTTGTTTTTATTTGTTTTATTTGATGGCGGTGGCAGTAGTGGCAAGACTAGGACAGAAAAGGCCAAGGTGAAGGCTTTAGGATGAAGTAGGGTCATGGTTTGAGGGAGTTATCCAGTACATAAAGAAAATATGTAGCTTAAATGCAGAAATTTTTTTTCTAACAAGAGTTTTATATGTTTTAGTATAAACATTCCATACTTGACATATTTTATTTTATCTGTTTGTTGAAACAAGCCCAGGAAAAGTATTTTGATTTAAATAAGGTGAAAGGAAATGGTAGGTTCTCCAGGGCTTAGCAAGGAAATTATGGTCAAGCAAGAAGAGGAGTTTCAGCCGACTCGCGCTTCTCCAATCATCGTGAGCTCAGCCGAGCCAGGCGGTGGGCCAAACCAATGGACCAGCAGTGGCAGCAAATATCTTCCGTCTGACCTATTATTATTATACATATTATATAGTGCCACCATATTCCATAGTGATGTAGAATGACCTATGAAAAAAACAATACATACTATATAAAAAATACTATAATACATTCTGAGAAAACATGTCAAGCTTTGCACATAATGGTTTTGATAAATATGCGAGGCAGCAAAAAAACCTGAGAGAAACAAATTACATTTGTGTAAAACCCCAATGTTTTGACACAGAAGTCCCCTGGCTATAAACCTGTGGTTAGCTGATAAATAAAAACCCAACGCTTTGGTTGTCAGAGGATCATGTTGCACATTCTTCTCCCACTCCTAGGGTTAATAAGTGAAAAGAGTGTTTGTGTCTTTAGTACCTAGAATTAGGCTCTCTGCGAGGGTGATATATGGAGCTGTGTGTGTCTGTGTTCCTCTGTATATGTATCTGTCTGTGTGTCTGTGTCTCAGGCCATGGCTCTGATTATTTGTGTATGGATCTTATGCAGTGCCCCTTATACTCAGACAGTCATAAATCCTCCAAGTTTTGCAGGTGTAATTGCAGAAGTCAGGGGTCAACATTAGATACATTCCACTGCTATTAACCCTTAAGTGCTCAAGCAGAAGGCATCATTTCCCAGCACACATGGGCCCTCCTCTTCTTCTCCATAACCTTGATGTCACTGGTGCAGAAATGCCCTCAATAATTTAATGCGTGAGGTAAGAGTTCTGGATCTGCTGTATCCGTATATAGCTACTGTAGGTGCAAGACTAGTAGCTTGTTTTGCAACTGTAAAGCTACCAGCTTATACAGCAGGGTTTAACCCTTTGAATGGTGAGATTCACTGGGAACTGTGTTTCTTGTTGTAAACTGGGCCGTTTTGTCCTAAGGTTGAGTTGTTTGTATATAAATATGTGTAATTGTGTATTAACACACACACACAATATATATGTGTAATGTGTTTTTTTATGTCAGCCATTTAAAAAGAATGACAAGGGTAGTATATATCTTGTCAATGCCTTAGGCTAGGTAAAAGTGTTTTATTGACTCTCATAAATTATTCAATAAAACTGCATAGCCTGCATCTATACTGTGGCAAGTTCTACAGGTTTTACCAGAATTACAGAGGACTGATTTTTTTTGTGTCCTTGGTGGTTGTTGACTATTAGTAACTCTTAAGCATTCATCAATGTCTGTAGGGCTCCCCTTCATCTACCAGGTGTGAAGACCAAAGGCCACAGGTGGTATATCTTGTGCTACCTGTAAACTTATACAAGTTACACAAAAAATGGTAACTTAAAGCCAATGCCGGCAAAGAGGACTGCTACTGGAGTATGGTATGAGGGGTTAAAGGCCTTCAACCACAGAGAGACCTGATACTATGCATAATGATACAGTAGGTGTCAATGGCTGGATGGTCACTTCCTCCTTTTTTCTCTATCCCATCCTTACCTCATTTTACCTTGTAGACAACTTAAGAATGCTGCCTGGATTCCCAGTCCCGATGAATATTTGTATTGAGAAAGGGTTTAGGTGTTATATATACATGTCCTCATTCCTTAAGTCAATCAAGCTTGATTGTTGAAGTATAAGTGAATGAATCACAATATATCAATAGTAAGTGAGGTGCTTTATGCATTTGTACTAGCAAGTATATCAGGTATTTAATGATATAACGACTCCTAAAAGCATCTTTGTCATAAATGGTCTGTTGTTTGAAGTGCATAGTCCGCTCACATTGTTACTGAATCAGTAGGGGCTTCCTGGTCCATTTGAAGTTTTAGACCTACTACCAGATCTAATAAGAGAATCCTCTGAAGAAGAGACCTTGAAGCTCTTCTAAGTGTATTCACCATAATACCAACTAGTGATTATGCAGCGAGTTACTCTGGTCTATAAAAAAACCTATGTAAGATATGAACATTTAGAGGTCAAAGGTGATGTGGCTGATCTATGGAAGTGGGGTCTGCTAATAACAGGTTAACAACTGTTGTCCTCAATACAATTTACTACCCAACAACCATATGGAATGAAGCAATTGCTAGGTACAGTATCTACTGAAATATAATTAGTGCAGTAGTGAATAAATAGTGCTGGAAAAGTTTCTAAAGGATCATGAGTGAATTATATTGTGTGTGGTGGGTCTAAGAGTAGATGCTGCAGGGCAGTATTCTATTGGAAAATGTATAGCTCATGTTAAAAAAATCTTTAAAACCCCATCATTTGTTTTTTCGTTCACTCAAATCATTCTGTATTTCCGCACAGTCCGCCCTTATCCTCCCTTTGCCTTTATGCGCACACCTGCAGTGCTGGTGTTCCCTTCCCTTAAGGGATAAGAAGTCCTCGCAAAATCCATTTGTCCTTCAGTGGCTTTGGGCAGAGACAGCACCTTACATGAAACAGGGGCAAAAGCAACGCTAGAGGGGGAATTCTGCTCAGCCTTTACATTGATGGAGACAGATGTGGCTGATATTTATATACGTAACCTCAGCATGTCAGAATATATAAGCACAAATCATTTCAACTTATCAACTAAAATGAGATAAATTAAGTCATGTCTGTGCTTCAAATTGTTTGCTGCACTGCAGTGAATAAAACTAATCAAATTTGCAGAAGACAAATAATCTCATTAAGGATTCAGATTTTGGGGTAACCCAACTGTGGTGGACGGCTTTTACCAAATGCTGTTTTTGGAAGTGTGACCCCGTGTGGAGTATTTTAGAACTGCAAAGGCTTGTGAAATAAGCTTAAAATGGAGCTGTCACTTCTTTCATCCATTGCAAATCACAGTTTACCATCCTACATAATAGTATGAACTTAATTTATATATATACTATATATATCCACCAATAATATGAAGCACTCATGGGTCTTGTATCAATAAAAAAAATATATTTCACATTAAACCTTTTTAAAGGTTTTTCATCCTCAAACACAAGAAAATCACCCACTATGCACCTGTGCATATCTGCCCAGCTTAACCGCTTAAGCCATTTTTTCCCTATTTAACTCATGCTGGATGTTAAAAAAAAAATCTGGTGCTGAAATTATAATCAGTTTTAGTTTTACGCTAAATAATTATTTTGCACTTGTAAACAATAATGGGCCACTGATCATTTAAAGCATGTGCATATGGATTGATGAAAATATATATAGTAGAAACCCACTTAAAGCGACACTTTAGCCATCATACACACTTTAATGCATATGTTAGCTGAGAACGCCCTTTACCATGCATAAGCATTAGGGTATTCGACTGAACACAGCTCCTTGCTTGTGATTTACTTACGCACAGATCCAGCGATGGCTCTGAGAATGCTGCGGATATATTGTACGGATGGAAAACTTTCCCATTGATTTCAGAGGGAGCACTTTCCTGCAATGGACTGGCTGCTTCGATCAGCCAATCAGCGGTGAGAATCCATGAACCACAGAGGAGGAGGAAAGCTGCAGCTTCTACTTAAGATAAGTGATGGGAGCAGCAATCATAATGTCCTGTTCATTTGATTTGGATGATTAGCCCTCCTCATTCAGATACTTTTCCCTTTGTTTAAAGTTACATTTCCCCAGTTTGGCTGGAGCTAATTTGTTCTGTTTTTGATGGGTAGGAAAAATATGAAGAGAGATAAAATCAGATTATGTAATTAATATACTCGTTGTGCCACCTTTACTATATAGATTTCAGCTTCCATTACTTTTCAGTATCCATCATACCTACCAACTTACCTAGATGTGCCGGCACAGTGTCTAGCTCTAGTACTGAATTAAATTAATACCACATAACGCTTTGCTGCTTACGGACCAAAGATCCCAGGATTGTAGGGTTAAAATAACAATATAATGTATAATAGCCTAATAAAACTATTTTCTCCTTCAGTGTTTTTCCTGGGGTTTTTTTACATTATATATCCTGCTTATTACGGGTAACAGAGTTTCTTATTTTTTTGAACTGCATCCTTAAGAGTGATAGCTGTCTCTGCGCTCAGTTTCAAACCGCAGCCATTTCATTTGGGATACACTGCATACTAAAAGCCAAGAAAAGTCCTGGGGCAATACAGTAATTTTATTAAGCAAGAGCATTGGAAGACATGGCGAAAATGACAACCCTATAATCTGGCCCCACTTACTAAATGGAACCTTAACCACCTAATTGGAATTTAATCATTCCACTACAAACAGAAAATGTAATTATTCACAGTACGACCAATAAACCACAAACCATACACCACATAAACATAATAAACTTTATTAATTGCATAGTGCTGCTGGGTACTGGTTGTTTTCCAAATTGTAAAGCGTCGCAGAATATGTTGGCATTTAATAAATAAATAACATTTTATTCTTTTGATATATTAAGCCTATTAATTTGAATTTACAGTAGGCAGACATCAAATTTGTAAAAAAATATTTTTTTTCTAGTGTTGGAAATGTGATAATATATATATAACAGATTTCTGGATAATAATGCTTTAATATAGATCATTATAAAAATTTACTAATCCATCACAATGTTCAGTTCAGCTACAAAGCAAAGAGTAATTTCTAGCGATTTGTGATTTTGTAAGCACTATTATTTAAGATTTTATTTTTTGTTCTTTGAGCACCATTATTTTATTTATAAACCTAGCCCCTTTTGTGTGCATGTGTTATATTTCAATGAAAGAACAATTAGTTTCTGACTTTGCGGTATCTTTGTAGCGTGGTATTTCCTGAGGATGCGATGCCCCCTGGTGTTTTTGCTAGGTAATGCAGATTCGTTGTACAGCGGCTTATACAACGTATATCACACCAAAGCAGAGGCATAAAGTTGATGCCTTTTAAAATTTAGTTGAAACTGGATGGGAATCCATGGGTCAATAGATTGTTCAGTGGAAAGGTAGTTTTAATATAATCAGCGGTCTGTGTAATAAAACTGTATCGATCCATAATTGTTAGGTTTGGTGAGTGACAGGCATACAAGATTTCCTGGCACAAAACGGGTAAATTATAGGACTGGGTTTGATGATTGTTGCCTTTCCTTGCTGTCAAACATCTGCAGAAGGGTAAACAGTAGCCATGTTGCTATGTCCCCTAGTTCTTTCTCAGTATCCAGACAGCAATCACAATGAGATTTATAGGGCAATGACACCACCAGCAGTTACTGTCCCTGCGAAGATAAATCTGCTACTTCCCGGATTGCAGCAGGGGAGACGAGAGAGACAAAGAGATGAGTCGATGTGACACTCGGGGTATGTCACTCTAGGAATAAGGTGCATAAAGGAAAGGCATATGCCATAAAGAGGCATATGCCATATTGGACTAGGTAGACAGAAGGATTCAAGGGCTTTCGCCGAATGGCACATGGGGAGGTCATTGCTGGGTTACCGCTGGGTGCCGCAGCACCGCACAAAGCTTTGACTGGAGAGCAGCGGACGTGTTATATCTCGGCTTGGATTAGCATAGAGGTGCAGAGGCTGCACGGAGTCTTTCAACCTGCGGTCTACAGCTCTGGTTAGACCACATATTCCATGACCCTCAGCCAAAGCTTAGCTGAGGGTGATTAGAATTTTTCTCATATGACAGCTGCAAGGAAAAGCCACAAATTATGTATATTCTGAGTTAAAAACATCCATTAATTTGACGGTTGGCTGATCTGAGGGTGCTGTGAGTTAAAGCCGAAGGTCCAGACTAAGTTCTCCTCTTGCACCAAAGCAATAGAGGCAAAGCACAAGACTGCGTCTCCAGAGTTAAAACGTCCAGAACTTTAGAGAAGATCTCTAGCTACACATGAAACTTGGCAGCTTTGCCGTGATTCCGAAAATGCATATTGCATCCCATAACTGGGGATGAGGTCATGGAAATTAATTGGGAATGTCAGCCGAGATGTAATGATAAAGCAGAAAGAAGCTGAATTATAGTCCCCCATTATGCTTCTCAGGAGCAGTTAATAATTAGTGTGACTCCCGATTCAACGTCAGAAACTACCATAACTCAGCCATCTTTACCTTTTGATTCCAGTTTGGTAGTGAGTGATCTCTGACTTTAAGCCATTGAGCCTCCATTAGAATACAGAAATAATGTATAGCGAGCAGCACTTTACATAGACTGCTACAAGCACCTTCTTAACGGCCCTAAAAGCGCAAACCCGCTAATTGATGTGTAAGGGACCCAAGTATTTCAAGGCCAACCAACGCCGGAATTCCCTGGTGGTAAAAAAGGTAAAATAAAATATGTATCTAGTGCCCTGTAAAAAGACATTTTCATTTTGTAAACCTCATTACCTAATGTGTCCGTTTGTCTTAGTTTGTCAAGTCAAGTGCCGTCATACCCATTGAATATATGTATTGTAAGAAGCGCTGCGTAAATTATTGGCACTTTATGAATAAAAGTTAATAAACACATTTTCACATAATACTGTATATGTTTTTGGTGGAAAAAGGCAACTCCCTTTTGTGCAACCTCCATTTTTTTTTAATTACAAATGCATGACAACTTGCTAATTATTTAGTAAAATATATTTATAATTTTTTGAAATTTTTTTTTCATAAATAATAAGGTATCAAAAATGAAAATTCACGCTATATATATATATATATATATATATATATACACACACACACAAATATTCTAACAATAATATTGTTATTAAAATTTAAAGTTTAACCATTAGCCTTAAACGGGTTATTCATATGGTTTGGCGCTCCGTTCCAAACAGTGTTATTGAGACATAGTGACAGTAGGTGTTCCTTTTTTGAAATCACATTCTTTAGGATCACTTAATGCACATCCCAAGCTTTACAATGTACTGTATATTGCAAAAAAATCTTATTAATCTGACTGGGGATAATGGCCTTCAAGCTGATTCACAGCTGATGTTTGCTATAAAAGCAATGTGGCTTCCAGCAGCAGACTTATTTTGTTGTCTTTACTCAGGCAAACATTACAAGGCTCCTGACATATATAGTAAGTATACCTAACTTTCCGACATATAATTCAGAATTTTGTAAATATTTCTTCTTACCGCTGGTACCAAAGGGGTTAAAAAGGATGCACTCTGTGGGACCTAGTCTAGGTATTTTGCGTCCTAGTGTAAAATACCCTAGAAGGTACGTGATGCAAACTTTCAATTAGCGATCTATGTTGAGTATATTATGTAGCGATCTATGTTGAGTATATTATGTAGCGATCTATGTTGAGTATATTATGTAGCGATCTATGTTGAGTATATTATGTAACCATAATTAATAATTCCCGTAACCAACTTGTGCCGCGCAGAGCAATACTGTGCATTCGCGCTGGCTGGGAATATGGCGGCCACTCTATACTGCGATACCACTGACAAGAAAGGTGGATTTCATTAGAATTAGGAAACCTTAAATCCTCCAGCTGCTAAAACTGCAACTCCCATCAGTCCTAGTTTGTTGTTCTAGTGTTTATTTAGGCAGGCAAATCCCATGGTGTCCCGGAACTATCCTCTAATCTAAGAGTATCCTACAGAACATCGATAACGTTATGTGTACCCAAGTGTTAGGCCTCTGTATTTTCTATTGGAAACAAATGGCTGAATATAATGGAAATGTACAAAAGGAGTATTTTTAATGAATAAAAATTTTGTGTGCTCTTTAAATCAATCCAGCTGGATAAAATTACACTGACAAGGGCATGCCAGCAGACGAACATCGCCAAACGAGGCCATTTCAACAACGCCAGCATTAGCCACAAGAATGGGGGAGCTGGTACAGACACGCGTGATTAGAACATATGTGGGTAATGAAAGACCGAGATCTACAGAGCAGAAGAAAGAAGGCAGGGGGGAGGGAAACCCAATCGTAAAGGGTAAGTGGAGGAGAGAGTGCGGGAATATGGAGGCTAATAAAAAATCACAAGCCTGATGCCTCACGCTGTGTGCACCTGTCTGGCAGCGCCTTTGTCCCCCTCCTACTTTCACCCTCTTCCTACTGCTGGAACATAAGGTGAAGCCTTCCCCCAAACAGTCAGTGCCTAAACACGCACAAGAGGTACAGCCAAACACGTGAAGACTCCACCGAACATGGCTCCATTAAACCCTAATAAGTACATGTTTTCCTCTAGAATTTGCATCGATACACAGCTGGGTTCCGCGTGATTCCAGCAACTCGGTGGATCTCCGTGCCAAGCGCTGCACAAAAAATGCCGCTGCGCAAATAGCACACAAATGTGGAGGCCCATGTTTACTTAGCAGCGTAATTCACTAAACAATATAGGGATGTTACGGGCATCGCCTCTGAGCTGTGAGCGATATGTATTGTTCTGAAAACATTTTAGGTTTTATATATATATATATAGACGACTCACCTTCTGGTGTATTGTCAGTAATTATACACTAATAAATGGCTGCTAAATTTGTATACAAAAACAATAATTTTATATTTAAAAATTCCATGGTGGAAAGGTATTACTATTTTACAAATGGCAAATTTCTAAAATGAATCTAAAAATCTAATTTATAACAGCAGCTGTTTCATTTTTGACGGATTCTGGTATTTAGATTAGACACTGAAGCTGCCCTGGCACTTTAAGGCCAGAGGTCACCTCCGCCTGACGGCTGGATATGTATATGTTACATTGTTTTTTTATTCCGGAGCATTAGATCTGGTGAATATTGGCCACTTTCAGTGGCCCAGAATGTATGAAAAAACCAAAACTGATTATTTTCTTAACGCATTTTAAACAGGATTACTTACAGAGTGGTGGATATTTCTCTGCACTAATTTACACAAAAACCCTTCCGCCAGGTGACTGTATGCACCATGCCTACACCATATCATTGTACAACACACTTGTGTTAATGTGCACCAGAGCATTAACCTCTTGTGTTCTCTTTTATCAAGTATGACTGGTCAGTATGAATTTGGGCTATTGTAGGCATATGGAAGTAATCCAGTCCCTGCTATTTCCTGAATGTAGAAAATTTCAACATTGCGGTAGAAATTTCTATAAATTGCCACAGAGAACTAAAATCAACATTACTAGCATGCCCACATCCACATGTGTTTATCTTGGAGCAGAGAGAGAAGGGATATGAGAGTAACATTATAAATGCATTAAGTGATTTAGGGTGGGATGTTATTTTTCAAAGGAGGAGAAATGTTAGTACAGGAGGTCATAATCTAAAAGTAGAGGGTCCGGGCTTATATGTAAGGAAGATTTACTTTACTGAGAGGTTGGTAGATAAGTGGAACAGCCTCCCAGCATATGTGGTAGATTTTACAGTGAGGGAATTTATGCTATAGGCATATGGCTGTCCTGAATATAGATAAAGAACTGATCGAGGTTTGAGTCTTTACAGCGGGAATAATGGGCAGACTACTTGGGCTGGATGGTTTTTATCTGCCGTCAAATTATATGTTTCTATATGCTAGCTATTTTTACATTGTGACTATATTATGCTTATAACAGTAAGTAGCACCATGTTAATGCACATAATACACACACACCACTCCGTCTGGTGCCAAGAGTATTAAAGCTGGGACTACAGTCCATGTGTGAAAATGAATAGTGGACATGTTCAGTGATAAACACCTGTGGCATGGGAATAGCAGTTATTTATGGTTATGTACTAAAATGGCTGTGATTAGATCAGCCATCCATCACACTTACAGTACCTCCAGAAAAATGGCTCTCATTCCTGTCACTCACTATTGAATAGCACATTATAGAACATTACTGATTCAACTTAATTGCATTGAGAGACTAATGTTGATGATATACCTGACAAATATACTCAATGAGGTCTGCATCGCCAAGTAGTGGGTGCGAATGGGCATTGTTGGCTTAGTGGGGCCACAGCATAGTGACCCCGCAGTACAAAGTGCACCCTTTACTGAACATTCCTTATTTTTAAAATCCTTTACATAATTGGCAGAGCAGAGTGCTGTTTTAGGGTTCCTATATATATATATATATATATATATATATATATAATATATATATAATATGTATATAGATAGATAGCTACACATAGTATATATATAGATATATATATACACAGACATATATATATATATACTGTTCTTTCAAGTAGATGGCAACTAATGACTAGGGGAACAATGATGTATAGGGAGCCATCTAGTGTTGGTTAGGTGTAATATCTACACATCTGATTCCTAAAAAAAGCTATATAAATAAAAGATAATAATGATAACAAACACAGTAGACCTCTTCTATAACATAAAAATGAAGGAAATGCCTAAGTGTTAATATTGGCTGCGCGAGTACTTGAGTTTCTTTTATGAATATTTATTTGCTTTATCAATGAAAACAGCTTTATATGTCTAGGGACAGAGAAGATTGTGTTGATTTCTATAGCGGTCCATGATTTCCAATTCCCTGGTGAATGGTTTGTGTGTGTAGTTTTATAGAGATGGCAGGCCTCTGAAAGTCGCATGTCCGCATGTTTAATTTATCCCATCTTGCATTGTGTACATGATTCTATCTGATCACGTCAAGGTCCAGAGGTTCAAAACTAGGGAATATCGTCTTAAACTTTCATTACACACCCCAGAGAATCTTCACTGACCCTTCCCTTTATAGGCATCATTTTAAAAGTACAGAAAGTGATGGCAGTCTTATGTACCACACTGCATGACCTTTTTAAAAATGGAATTATTCCAGCAATTTTTAAACAAAAATGTTTTTTTTTAAAAAAACATTAAAATATGGTTTTACCCTATTTTACAGGGTAAATTGATTTTACTTTGTTCTCTGTCGGACGGGGAAGTCTTTACAAGATAGTACCCTGGCACTGAAAAATGTTAACCCTGAGCCGTTCTAAGTAATAGAAAGCTTTTATATTTACCGCTGGCTTGGGCAATATTTTTACATTATTATATAGTCTTTGCTAGGATCCCAAAAACATTAGCCAGTGACAGTAATTCCCAGTAAGGGAATTTTAAACATGCACGGGATAGGCATATGGCTATCCTGAATGTAATGACGTATATTGTTATAAATACGTTATGACTTTGTGGAAGTCACTGCTGGCAAATGAGGTGTAGCCGTTACACTCTGCTACCACAGGGAGTCAAGTCGTGGTTATCACACTATGCTATAGTGAGAATCAGATGAGTGTTACTGACCCCTGAAGATACAAGGCAGAGAGAATGACCCAGATCAGTTTCACAGCCCTCTGAGAAAATCAGATCACTGTCACAGTCCTAAGAGAGATTCACAACCTGCTGAAAGACTGAATGTGATCAGTGCAGCCCTCTGCTGGCAGAGAAAGGTCATAGCAAGCGATTGCATTCTATTTCAAAAGCAAAGGCATTATGTTAAAGTCCCTGTTGCCAGTGCACTATCTGCCCCTGTTGAATTATGGGAAACACAGCATGGCCCCATAAAATGTTATGAAGACATCTGTAAAGGCAGAGGGATTTTATGAGCCATGATCTGCGGCGTGTGCTGTAAACCCAACCTTGCATGCTTCAGAGACTATCAGCATCTGCTCCCATCCACTTCGTAAAGGAGAATGCCTCGCACTTTACTAAAACAACCCCAAAATAAGAGTGTTAAAAACATTCCGTTTATGGGGAAGCGTCTCTGAAACTCTTTCACAGATTTCCTGCTGCCTACCGTGCAAAAAATATACTTGCGTGCCAGAAATATCTTCGAAGCTCAATACAATGACTACCAAAACTTTTTTCCAGCAGCTTGTATACCGACCTTTACACCCCGTGTTCACCTACCTAAACTGCTGCTATCTGCGAATTAAGAGCTGAAGACCTTAAAGTTGTTGCAGAACTATGTTGGTTATACGAGTTGGATGTGGTAGATCAGCCAGTCCGAGTTGCAGCCAATGTTCTGATTCTGATAACCAAATGTTGTCTATAGTTGACTTTCTTGCCCTGCATGACCCCAACCTTTTTAATCTGTGTACAGTGTACTTTTTAATCATTTTAGTTGGTAATCATCTTGCTTTTATGGTGGACTATACGCACAGTTTATTTTACAGCCATGAAAGTGATTGCCATAGTGGATCCACCATCACATTTTATGTGTTTTAAATGGTAATCAAATTAATTTTAATCACGGGTGTCAAATTCCAGTACTGAAGTACACACTTGGAATGAACGGTCATACATTAAATATTGGCGATACTTGTAAACGTATTGACTAAATTTGCTGTGCCAGATTTAACAAGTATGTACGCAATTTTTGTGCATATCATATATTTTTATTAGATCTGTGTCTCACTTTCTACAAAAATATTGCAACAACATTCATATTATATATATATTACCTTCTCTAAAAATAGACTTTTACCAAATTTAGTGCACTAAACTAAATTAGCAACTAATTATGTAACGTTTTATGATTTTTGTCCTGTTAATGAAACCTGATTTAATTAATTAATATTTAACACTAGCTACAAAAATAATAATAGTGAAGACAATGTCAAATTCTGACCAGATTAAATTATTAAAATAGTTACGGTGTTTGCACTGCTACTTTATAATGTATCATTGAGTTTATTTTAGTGTTTTTTAGTATTTGATTATTTTTTTTGTCAAATTTAGAGGGCTTCAATCTCTATGAATAGGTGTTTATATGACATTGATTTTGCCATTTTCTGCTGTCTCCAAAAATTCCTCATTGACCAGGCTGCATAGGAGAAATTAAATCATTGCTCCAGTGCATTGTCCCTGTTCTCTCTATAAATACATGCAGCCCCCCCCACACACACAATCACTTAATTTAGAATGTTGTTTTTATATATATATTATATATATAATATATATATATATACATATATATATATATATACAATATGCCATTTTTAGAATATATATATATAGTGTCAGGGAAGAACACAGCCCTTGTTTGAAACCTAACCCTCTCATGAAAATACAAGTAGAGTCATTCCAGGAATGGTGCATAGTGCCACACAGTGGCCAGTCTGGGAAATGTCACATATATATTTATATACTTTATGTGTGTCTGTATATGTTTGTGTGTATGTATGTATGTACACACAAACATATACAGGTTCAGGACGTTCTTGGGTAATGACTTTAGTTTCTTCCCCAAAATACTAGAAACAAGAAAATTTTACAGCACATAATGACCATTCGGCCCATCTAGTCTGCCCATTTTTCCTGATGTAGAGACTCAGTCCTTGCTCTTGTCTTAGATTCAGGATAGCTTTATGCCTATCCCATAAATATATATATACTACACTCAAATCCTCTCCTACCTCCTAGTAAAAAAAAAAGATGTGATATACTGGATAGGATAACATGGTGGTATTATCATGTCTACTAATTAATTGTATTGAAACAAGGACATTAACAAGCTGCCTGTTCTCCTCTAAGATATTATACGTCGTCTGTTCTGAATTATAAACGCTTCAGAGGTAATTGTGAAACCACAGAATAATCTGCCATTACTGACAATATACCACCCCAAACTCCTGGGTTTTTATGGTACCCCACACCCTTCATTACACATATATTTTTGATATAAAACTGCTAGGACAATCCACTGGGGCAGTAAAAATGTCCCCTAGAATACTTACAGAAGACATCTGTTGACATTATACACAAATTACATGCACCATATTCAGTAATATATTATTTGCAATTTAAAAAGAAATCAGCTGTGAAGAAGAAATTGTTTGTACTAAAACAGTAGGAAAGAAATATGGAGCTTTTTAAACAGTTGTACATGTTTGAAAATCGGGACCTGAGGCCAGATGCTGTACCTTCTACAGGTATTGGAGCCGATGGAAAAGAACCATCAGCAGGATGAAGAACTCATACTTTATTCATACTTTATGCATTAATCAAGAGGTGGCCTCAACATACATCTTCAGCCTGTGGACGAGAGTCTCCAAATTGGAATACCTAGGAAAATAACACAACTCTGCCCATATACGAGGGTAGACGTAATGTAAGGAAATCTGAATATATATATAACTTGGAGCCCCTGGTAACAAAGTAAATAAGAATTAAGTTCTTGTTTTTCTTTAAGATCTCCCCCTTCCCATGGCAATAAGGGGCACCCAATGCTTCTTGGGTCAGAAGTTTACAATCTTAAGCTGACAATAATGACATTCTCTGCTAATATTATTTATTATTATTTATTGACACCTTGCATTCATTTGTTTCATAATAAGTGAGTATTAATTATATACGTGCACTGTGACATGTTCTGAGAGCCAGAAATTAAGCAGGGTAGACACGTGAAGAGGAGCTCTTCAGTAAGGCTTGCAGGAACCCCGCAATTTTGCTTTGTGGCCCTGGTACCATGAATTGTGGCTACTGCAGGGCCTGTTCCCTGGATGTTCACTTGAGTTAAGACAGGAGAGGTCCAAAAAGTCTAACTTATCTGCAGTCTTCTGAGTTTGACACAATTATTTTTTTTTACATATTATTGTGAGTTTTATTCATACAGTACATAGTTATGCTCATATATTCCAAATAGTATATACACTATCTAGATTTGCTTGTGTCTCAAGCGCAAAGAGTTAATTGACTGAAGCATTTCAAATAGCTTGTTTAGTTCAAAAACCTCTATTTACTACGGCTTTGTACGTCATAAAGAAAGGTTGGTAGTCTCAAAAGTTGGTCCCAAAAACTAAAAGATAGACCAATTAAAAAAAAGCATTAACTAAAAAATGTAGTGCAACCCATGTTACAAGTTCTGGAATACCTGCTGGCCTATAACCACTAGATGGCGCTATTAAACAAGACAGGAAGCATGTACATTAGAGGACTGAGTAAGATGTCCGTAGAAGTCCGCAGCCTTTATCGTATCCCAAACTAATTCTTTATATGAGAATAAAAACCACAACTACAAAACCGGCTACTAGCAGTAAAGATTTACAGCCAAGAGTAACATTTTAGTAGTGCGAATGCAAACCAAATTTTTCAAGGTTTATTGCAGGAAACATTAATCCTTCACTAGGATTGGTACCTGCAGGGCCAAAAGCCTGATTTCATGGTATAATTGCTGGATTTTTATCATTCTCTGAAGTATGTAGTTAATTCACTAAACTCAAGAAACATTGTAGACTGCGATCACACTTCCCTACCCTTCAGACAGTTTTACCTGCAAATTGGAATACCTAGGAAACGACCCTTCTTGCCTTTCTTTCTTAGAGATATCTTTCACATGAATAGATTACAAAGGTGAGATTTCCCTTGGACCAACATTAATGGCCATCTGTAGGCAGTGCTACATTTACCTAGTGCCCCCTCTTAACTGCCGAGATATGACATTATACCTCAGTGGTTCACTTATTAAAAGATGTGCAGCCAGTTGGGAAGACCAGAGATCTCTCGTTTCATTGAGCAGCAGCTCACCTCTATTTTTGCATCAAAAGGGCTACCCCCCCTTAAACCCATCACCCTAGACAGCTTAGGTCAAAATATGCCCCCATGTGTGGAAAATCACAGGGTTTGATCCACAGTGTTAGTGTTTTTTTACTCTAATTTTAGGATGAATGGGCATCCCAATTAGACATTTTCTCACTGGGTAGGCCTAGTGCGGAATCCCCAATAAATACTCTGCTCTCTTATGTTATCCAGTGTATATAGCTTAAGCATTCTTCTCCCTAAAGTAGAAGGGACATTTCCTGAGGCCCACCCTGAGCAATTGTAGCATGCTAGGAAAAGCCTGCTGTTCATGTACGCTAAAAGAGTGCCAAGGCCGGATTAAGCCGCTTTCAGCCCTGGAGCAATTATACAGGAAGGGCCCCTTCTCTGGATTTCCTGCCTTTAGCAAGCTCTGTATTTCTATCCCTTTTGCCTCTAGATTTTTTTTTTTGTTTTTTTTTTCTTCTATCTTGTCTTCCTTTTACATTTGTCATACTATTTTGAATCAGTACGGAGAGATATCATGTGGCCCCACAGGAGAAAGCTGCAGGAGAGGTGAGATATATGTGTTTGTATTTATGTGTGGATGTGTACTTGCGCGTGTGTGTGTGTGAGGATGGATGTGTAAGTGGGGTGAGATGGGTGTGTGTAATTTGTGTGTGTGTTTACATATGTTGTATGTTGGCACATAAAAGTTGAATAAGTTAAAGAAGGCAAGACAAGTTGTTTGAGGGCAATAATGACACAGACCAGCTGTTGAAGTTGGGGGCGGCAGGGCAATTTTCACACCAGGGCCCTGTGGTTTCTAATTATGCCCCTGCAGATACATACACGCATACATTCACATCCACACACATGAATGCATGCATATACACACGCCTGGACGCATATACACAAACACACACACATGCATATAACAATATAAGGCCTACAATTAAAAATTGTGAATAAAGCTGGAAAAGGTTACATAATAATCTCAAAGAGTTTACATATTCATCACTTCACAGTTAAACAACATTGTTTATAAATGGCAATGAATAGTACTGTCTGCTCGCCCTAGAAGTTAGCGTCCAGCCAAAATTTGCCAAGAGCCCATCATGGTGTAGTATGATGATAAAGTGTATTTAAACACCAGTGTCTGTGACAAGGGAGTCATGAATGCCTATGGCGCACTACTAAGATGAACCATGCGTCAATGGCCTGGAGCAGCTGCTACAAAATGTCCCCCTGGGGATCCACTGTTACTCTTTGATCAGGACAGTATGATCACATACACAATATGACCAAAAGTATATGGACACCTGACCATCACACCTATATGAGCTTGTTGCACACCCATTCCAAAACACTGGGCATTACTATGGAGTCCCCTGCCCCTTTGCAGCTATAAAGGTCTCCATTCTTCTTGGGATGTTTTCCCACAAGGTTTTGGAGCGTTTCTGTGGGAATTTATGCCCATTCAGCCAAAAGAGCATTTGTGGGATCAGGCACTGATGCTGGACAAGAAGGCCTGCTCTACAATTGGTGTTCCAAGGGCTTTGTGCAGGTCACTCAAGTTCCTCCAAACCAAATTCATGTCTTGTCCTTGCTTTGTGGGGCACAATCATGCTGGAAAAGAAAAGGGCTTTTTCCAAACTGGTACACTTTTGGAACCATATAATTTAGTAAAATGTCTTTGTATGCTGTAGCATTATCCTTCCTCCACCAAACTCTACAGTAGGCACTAACCATACCGGTATGCAGTGTTCTCCTGGAAGCTGTCAAACCCAGATTTGGCCATCAGACTTCCAGATAGTGAAGCACAATTCATCACTCAAGAGAACACGGTTTTACTGCTCCAGAGTCCAGTGGTGGGGTGTTTTACACCACTCCAGCCATCACTCGGTGCTACGCATGGTGATTTTTGGTTTGTGTGCAACCGCTCAGCTATGGAAACCAATTTCATGAACTCCTTACACAGGGTGATCGTGTCGATGTTGCTTCCTGAGGCGGTTAGGACGTCTGAAGTGGGTGAAACGAGAGAGGGTGAGAGAGAGAAGGTGTGTGTTGTATTGTTTTGTGGCAGAACTAGCATTCATAGATGCTTCCACTTTGCAACAATATCACTTACAGTACAGACCTAGCAGGGGAGAATTTCATGAACTGACGTGTGAGGAGGGCTCTGCTCAAATAATTTTACAATCTAGAATGAGGTGGGCAAGAGGTAAAAGTGTAAATGTATGATGTATCTGCCCAACTGTATCTCAGAACTTGCAATTTCATTGCAGAATTCTGCAGAATCGCTACATTTAGTCCCTTCCCTTGCCCCCAAACACACCTCCCTACACAATATATTTGCCTCCAGTCAACTCCAACTTTGGCTTGGTGAATGCTATGAAGAGCCCCATGTGCATGAGCAGAAAGTGCTGCCATCGATTTCACTGGGAGTGCTTTCCTGCCAATCAGTGGCAGGAGGAGTCAGAGCACAGAAAGGGGGCAGCTCCAGTTCTCAGGTAAGCAATGTTTATTTTTTTTCTTTTGTTTCAGAAGAATGCATATTAAAGTAGTATTTTTGTACATAGTCTTCTTTAGAAGTGTTGCCATGGACACTAAACTGCCTTTGTAACTATGTCCAGTTTTATCATTTATTTAAAGAGTCGAGTCCGATAGCAGACTTGAGGATAAAAATGGTAAGGTAATGGTAGGTGGGGGCTGAGTATCAGCTGAGTGCTGAGTGCCAGCTGAGGTTTCCTCTAAATGTTTATTTTTTTGGAAGGCCTGAAGACAAGAGGTGGAGATTAGAGAGCAGAGATCTGGCAGGAATCAGTTGCCATGAACATTTCTAGAGATAATTGAAAAGATGTAGGTAGTGAAACCATTTCAAAGAACTTTAGTTTCATTTTGTGTTAGGTGAAGGTGAATAAGAGCTTTGTTTTTAGGTATAGGGGGCTGATTTTTTAAATTTTCTTTTTATAGACTGAATGTGAAGCGTGGATGAGTGTGTGTTGCTAATGGTGACACAGAGAAGTAGAAACATCTTCTATAAGGACTTATACCGAAATTCGGGTAAAGAAGGAAGAAGAGTATGTGAAGGCTGGAAGAGGGAGGATGCAAGAGGTAGAGCATGCGGAAAGTGGAAGGGATGGTTGTGACTGGGTGTAGCAAACTGAAGGCACCGTATTGAAGGATGAGAGATGGACATCAAAGGAGAGGAAGTGCAGAGGACATGCAGTAAAAATAAAAGTATAAGAGAAATAGAAATAGGGAACAGTATATACAAGCAACTCACAGCATGGCACATCTTGACGTGGCAATATATGCCCACTCTTCTTTGCAAAATCTGTCAGATTGCGAGGACATCTCCAAAATGTTAATCTTCTTCTGGTGAAGCTATGCTTTTGTAGATTTGGGTGTGTGCTTTGGGTCGTTGTTGTGCTGAAAGGTGAGCTTCCCTCTTCATCTTCCTGACAGACGCCTGAAGGTTTTGTGCCAAAATTGCCTGGTATTTGGAACTGTTCATAATTCCCTCCACCCTGACTAAGGCCCTGGTTCCAGCTGAAGAAAAACAATCCAAAAGCATGATGCTCCCACCACCATGCTTCACTGTGGGTATGGTGCTCTTTGGGTGATGTGCAGTGTTGTTTTTTTGCGCTAAACATACCTTAGGAATTATGGCCAAAAAGTTCAACCTAGGTTTCATCAGACCATAACACATTTTCCCACGTGCTTTTGGGGGACTTGTTTGTTTTTGCAAACTTCAGTCGGGCTTAGATGTTTTTCTTTGTAAGAAAAGGCTTCAGTCTTGCCACCCTACCCCATAGCCCATTCGTATGAAGAATACGGGAGACCGTTGTCACATGTAGCACACAGCCAGTACTTGCCAGAAAGTCCTGCAGTTCCTTTAATGTTGCAGTAGGCCTCTTGTAAGCCTCCCTGACCAGTTTTCTTCTTGTCTTTTCATCAATTTTGGAGAGACGTCCAGTTCTTGGTAATGTCTCTGTTGTGCCATATTGTCTCCACTTGATGATGACTGTCTTCACTGTGATCCATGGTATATCTCATGCTTTGTTATATAGCAACGGAGCTGCTTATAACGTGGACTCTACTCTGTAGGTAGCAACAATGAATATACAAAAAGAGAACAGAGACAAGGGAAACAGAGGAGTAGGTCCTCACTGGATACAAATGAATCACCCTCAATCATAAATGAGGAGAAAGTAGAAACATCAGCCAGGCTAACAGTCAAAGCAGTTCTTTTAGTTCTGGAAACACCGACCGGTTTCGGCATGAACAAGCGCCCTTATCAAGGTGAAAAATTTGGACATTTCCACTTAGGGGTGTACTTACTTTTGTTGCCAAGATTTAGACATTAATGGCTGTGTGTTATTTTGATAGAAAAACAAATTTACACTGTTATACAGGCTGTATACTCACTACTTTACGTTGCCCTTAAGTTAGAGAGATAGCTATTTTATCTCGGTAGCAGAGATCATTGTAGAATTATTATATATTTTCATTTACTGTCATGGTGTTACCTGTCATTCTCCCCTTCCCACCCTGACAGAACCACCAAAATAATGATTCAAATCAAGAACAAAGGAACAATTTTTTTTTTACATTTACCTCCTCAACTCATTCACAACATGCATCGTATTATGTCCCTGCAGAGCTAGCCGTAGACATCATGCAGAATTTTCCATCTGTAGGAAGATCCCTGCTGATGGACAGGCGACCGGCTGTTTATTGCCTGCCTGGTCTCCTTTCTATCAACAGCAGCTAGCATTACTGCCTCAAAGCTGACAAAGTAACGGCTCTCACACTGTGCGGTGTTACACTGAAAGGGATTTAAATGGCCGAAATGCTGTTTGGGCATCCCCTTTCCTGCGATATAATAGGAGCTGGCACTGAAGTTGGGAACCCACTGTATGAAGGAGTAACCAACGTCTTTAGTGGGGATAATGTAAAATTTTGGACCAAACTCAAATCTTGGTAACATTTTTTAAATTAAATAAAACCACTAATGGAATCGACAAAAATACAAAAAAAAACAGCAGCCTTTTCTAGAGGACCCCATTCCTCATAAACACAGAAAAATGCTCACAAAAGGGGGAAAAAAAACAAAAAAAAATTATGTATGGCATGCTAGTGTAAAAGTAAACCTGACATTTGTATCTGTGTTATATTTGCAACATACATTATGAAAATATAGATCTTCTAATATTTACCTATAAATGTCAAACAGATGATAATCATTGACATAAAAGTTGTTTCCCCAAACACAACTCCCATAAATGCATAGTTTGTGTATTTGCTTTAACTCTATAAATCATAATGGTTAAAACGGACCTCGATTATTTTCCACTTTGTATTAAAAAAAAAACAAAAAAAAAACATAGTAAACTATTTAAGATTAGATTAAAATGCCTTTCTATACATGGCTTCCATGAAAAGCCCTACTTTATATATATTTTTATAGACAATAGAAAACATGGGTTGATCAATAAAAGCAAAAAAAACCCAAAAAGCAAGCTTGTACTTCTGTATACGCAGAGTAATTGTTCTGGGGATATTTGTGGAGGCCGAGACGGTGGCAGACCTAGCAATTTGTTAAGTGTGCACAGATTCTTACAATTTTCCTGCATGCTGGGGAGTAGATCTCACCTTCACCTTTTTTTTTTTTTTTTTTTTTTTTTTTAAACACGTTGCCATGGTAGCAAGGAGCCATATTAAGCCATCAGTTACATGGACCTATTCTTGCCTTTTTTTTCTTTTACTTCCTTCACACACACTCAGGTGCTGGGTAAAAAGCCACAATGCAGGTACAAATTAGAGAGGCATACACCTTGTCCACAGGAGAACATATTTACCATTACAGAAACAAAGAATATTACAGGATTAAACAACCATTTAGCTCATGTGATCTGCCTTTTCTGCCCTCCGCATTAAAGTCTCAAAACTCAACAAGTCCCTGGTTTTGTCCTAGATTCGGGATGGCTGCCTCTGCCTATCCAATGCATGTTTAAATTCCCTTACGGTGTTAGCCTCTACACCTCCGCTGGGAGGCTGTTCCACTTATCACCCTCCTTGCAAAGTAAAACTTCCTTACATTACATCTAAGCCCGACACCCCAGTTTAGATTTCTTGTTCTAGCATTTCTCCTTGTTTGATATACACATCCCTTACCAGTTAGATGTTTTATATAGTGCCAAATCCTCTAGCGCTGTACAATGGGGGACAGGACAAAACAAGTAGTATGTAACATTATTTGACTTAGAGACAAAAGGTGAGGAGGGCCCTGCTCAAACGAGCTTACAGTCTAGAGGGAGTTGGGTTGTATTACACAATAGGTAAAAGTGCCAGTGTAAGGGATGGACCAGCCACACTAGTGTAAGTATTGCAGGAGGGGGACTAGGAGAGGTGGGCTAAAGGAATATGGGAGGGCGTTAATGAGCGTAGAGCCGGTTAGGATATTTAGAGATGAGTGAGGAGATGTAGGGAGGGGAACCGCTGTGAAGGGCTTTGAAAGCAAGAGTGAGGATTTTGAAATGAATCCTGAAGCGCACAGGCAGCCAGTGAAGAGACTGACAGAGGGGAGAGGTGTTAGTAAAGCTATGTGAGAGGAAGATAAGTCTGCCAGCAGCATTCACGGTGGATTATAGCTATCCATTTTTATCCTGCAAGTCATTAACTATATTAGTAGCCCCTTTCTGAAGCATCTCCAAAACGTTGATATTCTTCTGAAGATGGGGTCTCTAGAACTGTTGTGTAGTTATAGAGACCCTAGAGAACTACCTCCCATTCTTCGTGCTACAAATGCCTTAAGCTATACCACCCGGCTTGTTTTTTCCAGCACTTTATTACATTGCCTACTTACCTTTAAGTCCTCAGAAATCATTACGCCCAAGTCCCCGAGCACCTCTAATGCTATACTTTGCGGCTTTGGATTTTTCCACCCCAAGCACGTCATTTTACATTTAAACATTAAACTGCAGTTGCCACACACAACCATTCTCCTAATTTACCTTAATCATTAGCCACTTGGCTTATTCCACGAGTCGCATCTTTTATATATTGTATCAAATGAAAAAAGATATATCTTACCTTTATAAACACTACTTAAAAATGACATCTAAAATGATCTGAACGATGGTATGCATGGCCTGGTTTGTTATATAAAACATTTAGCACAATAAGTCCCCAGAAGCAACCAGCATGATCTTTTATTAATTTAAAAACTTTACAAATATTGACAGCTTGGAAATATTAGAAAGCAATAATTTTTGTGATAATGTTGATATCCATGTTAGATAATGCTTTTGGCAGTTTACACATTACATTTTAGGTAAACACTGCACATCAAACTAGTCAAAAGCAGGCCTAAGAAATAAGTATGTCTTCTGTTCCGTGTGACATATGCAAATTAAAATTATGCTTAAGTATAAAAAAATACTTAGTATCTGCAACAGATATCTGCCTTTCTCCAGAAACGCTCATTCATATACTCTGCGGAATTTGATTAGAAGTAGTCATTTAAGCCATTGCTTTCCATCAGTGTGCAAACCTTAACCTGATCCTCGCCTCCAAAATATATCATATTCCGAGGATTCGGTTTACTTGGTAGTATGACCCCCCAGCAGTCTATAGGTTGAGCTAAAAACTCATTCAAGTGGCGCGTCAGCGTAGAGGGGAAAAATGCACATTTAGTATTAACGGTCTTTTCTGTTCTACACAAAGTCTGTTAAAATAAGCAGCTTTTATTTAAAATACAGTCTGTTTAAATACATTGATGGAAGCTGGCAATGTACTCACAGATGCAGAAGTAAAATACTTTTTTCATGCCTGTTTAAGGGCAGTGTAGTGAAGAAAATGGCATATGTTTAGGCATTTTGAGCAAATGAGTTATGGCTAATAAATTCATAACATAAAGTAACATCTACTGTCTATCCAGGTTACATCTAAAAACTCTATAAAACCCCAAGAGCAGAATAAATTTGATATAAGACATGAAATATTAAAAAATTCATTAAGCTTCACTACAACATTCTAAATGGGCATTACATACTCAATACTCATTTTTGCGGCATTCATTTGGCCTCCAGTAGGATTATTAAAAACATGACGTTATAATACTAAATAATGGCACATTAAATGGACCACACATACAAAAGCCACACTGTCTCTTTAACACTGCCAGTGTCACAGATTATGGTATCTATTTGCACTTAGCGTCTTTGATAAAAGTGCTTCTCAGTTACATTCCCCATATGGACCCCCCAGCCCCGCGGATTCCTTTGACCAAATGCAAGATAATCTGGTTTCTTGCTGGTAGTCCATCCCGCACTTCTGCAGGCACAACATGAGGATATGCAGAGAGACCCAACATCACAGTATACAGATATTTTAAAAAATATTTAAAACAATACAAAAACAGTCTTTTTCCTTAAAGAACATTTGTCTAGAAATGAAGTAAGCAGCGAGGTTCCCCTTCACAATACACAAAATGACCACTGTTAATAGAGGATGTCCTTTCACAACCGAGCCAGACTGCAACCCAATAAACACCACAACTCATTATATATAGAACTCTTGACCCCATTCCTAACACTGTAGAGGATTAGTTGTTCTCGTTAATATTTTTAAAAAAAGGGGAGAAGTGACAGTCGCAAAGTTGCCAACATCTACAGTGCATCCTTTAGAAGGAGTTTTCGTTATTGTGCAAATGGTCCTGCTGGACTGCTTCAGGAAAGGGTTAACTATACGAACGCAAAATAACGTTTTGTTTTTTTCTCTTGACAAAAGTGGACCGGAACGAGTATGGAGTGTAGGGCAATGGTACTTATGAGTGTAGACAAGGAGAGGTATGTACACGGGGAGGTAGCGCGCTTTAGCTTTTTACGGGTTCCTTCTCTTTGTTTTCTGTGTTTTCTGGGTAGGCATGCCAAGTCAGTCTCTCCTCATAAAATGCTATCACGATTTGGGGACATTTCACATTGGCTTCTTTAGCTAGAACCAGATCTGCTTCATCTGAATCTTTCCTGTAATGCACATTGAAAGACACGGATGTTAAAAAATATATATATATTTTTTTGACATTTTTATGCGAAAGCAAATACAGCTTATTGGAAACGTGCAAAACCTACCGTAAAACAGCTGAGATATGATATGCTCTATTAGGTAATGTTTTATTTATTATTTCTTTACTTTTTTTTTAGGAGACAGTTTACTAAAGTCTCACTAAAGAACTACTTTATGGGTACTTTAATAGGCCTTATTCAAATAAAATACTTACCTTAGAGAAGGAGCGCAGCTGCAGCTTCTCCCTGTGGTCTCAATGGTATAGTGTTATACACATGCGCAAAGTAGTCTCAATAGAGCCCACAATGTTCACTAAGCCAGTGCTGATGCTAATTGTGGGTATCTAGATAACATGCATTTGGACAAACATTTCCTACACAGAAAATAACTAGGGGGATTCTGCGGACCGCCCCACCTCGTGTATCTGCAAGGGAGATAATGTGGGAATTTAAAAAGACCTCTCAAGATATGCACTTTAATTAAAAGCGCAATAAAGTGCAAATCCTGGCCGGAGTGTCCCTTTAAGAAAGATAGGAGTGCAACTTAAGTTAGAAAAGCCTAGCCCAAATTAGATCATTTTAACTATAGACAGCTTTGAAAACGTGAGAAGCTCTACCGTTCTGTGCATAAAATCTGCAGGTACTGAACGGTCAGTGATTTACTGACAACCCATGAAATTATAAATACTTCATATCTAGAAACCATATGTGAATGTAAAAATCTTGAAATGTCAGAAGTGTCTGTCCAATTTGAAATACAGAGACACTGCTCAGCCGTCATTCAAAAATAAGGACAGATTTGTATCATAATTCAGTATCATTTTTGTCATGTTTTTATGTGCAAGTTTTCATTGTTTTTCCTATTTGTACACACACTAGGCTTGTGCATTCGTATCCGAGCAAACATGAAAACGAACACGAATAAAGCGTTTTCGTTGTTCAGCCCGAATACTGAAAAAACGAACACGGCGGCAAAACATACACGAAGACAAAGACACACAACACATCTCCCTGGTCCCTTCACCCAATATAAGTCACTTCCTCTAGCCTACCTTCTATGCAGCATCGGAGGGGTTAACGGGAGAGGGAATCTGTAGAATCACGCAAGGAGTTAAAGGTTCATAAGAGCGACTATTGGCCTCCGTCACAGGCCTGCTCTGGCATCAACCAATGAACAGCAGCTGCCCTTCATCAGTTGATGCTAGAGGAGGCTCCTGCCGGCCACCAATAGAGTTTCTCTTATGGACCTTTTACTCCTGTTCCCTCCCTAGGCCAAGTTTCAGCGTCAGGAGTTAAATGTCTGTGCGAGCGACCTCTGTTGGTGGCCGGCAGGGACGAAGACGAACACAAAGAGTTGGGCGCTGCCCAAGTCTAGTATTTTGTACTCTTATTTCTATTAACCTATTTGAAGACTCACCAACACTTAAAAATAGAGCACATGTGATTTAAAACGACTTTGTACAGTACTGCCACACTTACCATTTCATGAGAAACATCAGCTCCCCACATGAATCTGTAGCACCAATGATCTTCTCTGGTTCCAGACCCCTCTCAAAGCCTCGAGCAATGTCATTACTCTGTAAAAGGTATGAAACATGCAATCACTTTACTTTCAAGGAATTCTATGAAGATCTTACAGGGAAATATGTGAAATATATCATGTATACATTAAAGGTTGTTAGCATTTGCAAAAAAAAAAAAGTTTCTGCCAACATTGCAACCCCATAGCTCAGGGCAGTAGAATAGAACATTACCCTAATAGAAACCTTTCAGCTGTCATATTTTTAAGTCTAAGTACATTAATGCCAGCCATAGAACCGATTCCATTATGAATATTTTCATAACACTATTTTTATTTACTTGTATGACTTTAAAGTACGTTGTGTGATTAGTGAAGTACAATATATAAAAGTATTGATAAACGAGAGCAGGGCTGGACAAATCCAGATGCCAAGGGACGAGCCAGGGATGGCATTAGGAATTCAGATACATCTGAAGCGGGCGACATGAGAGTCATTGTATTTGTATGCATGTGTAGTGCTGGAATCAGTGTGTATGTGTATAGGGTAGAGTCGGTGTGTGTGTGTGTGTATAGTGCTAGAGGCCAGTGTATCTGCTGTATTGTAGCGTCATTCATTATGTACAATGTTAGCGAAAGTGCATATTTTATGTATGTATGTGAGTGTATATTGTGCATTTAAGAGTGTGGCATTACCGTGTATGAGCATATGGCGTGGTGCTTGTTACCGTCTGGCAATATATAGTGTTAGAGTATGTGTTAATGTATGGTGTAAGCATGAGTGTACATTAGCATATGAAGTTGGCAGATGTGTGTTACTGTAAGTGCATTTTAGTGTATGGCGTTTGCATGTATGTTTAACCACATGTGTGTGTGTTACTGTATGGCGTTAGCATGTCTTTGTACTTTGTGTTAGCGCCTGTGGATGTCAGCGTATGGCGTTATCACGAATGTGTGTCAGGGGTAAGCCTAGAGTTAGTGGCACCTGGGAGATGGAGAAAAGGGGCAGAAGTCTGCTTGGCTGTTTCACACAGGATGGGGACAAGCAGCATCATGTGACCCGTGCAAGCACCAAGGATACACAGAACAGAAATGGCAGGCACAGTAAGCGCCAACTAGATTCGTGTTGCTTCATTTATGTTTAATAATGAACTAATGTATTTATCAATTTTATTAAATTAAGATTAGATTTTTCTCCATTTTTTGTATTTATCAATTTATTTAGCAATGTGATATTTAGAAATTAACTTGATTTATCAAAAATATCTTTAATGTATGACAAATATTTTATGTATTGATCCATACCTTTTGTATTTATCACATATTTTGTGAGATAATCTATCTTTAAAATAGGACACGGTATATTTATGTAATATATTAAGGGGACTTACAACGGTAGAGAATGACCTTAAACACAAGGGAGAGAGGGGCGATATAATTGAAACTTTCAACATATGAAAATAAAACCATGATTGGGGGGGAAAGGCTCCTAAATTTTTTGCTTGTCTCCTAGATCCAAACCAAATTTCTCCACCCCCGAGTTAAAGATAATCATGCCTGCCACTAATTTGAACTGTGTTTGTTTCCTTACATCTCTCCTTTTCTTGGCTCGAATTTCTTCATTTCCAGCTTTCCTTTTAGTGCTTTCCGTCTTCGGTCTAGGTTCACCCTCCTTGGGCTTTTTATACTTCTTCATAAATTCGGATATAAGTTCAGGGCAGTCCAAATTTCTTTCAGGCTCCCATGTATTGTGCTCCCTGGGTGAAAAAAGCAAAGGTGATGTCTTTGGAGTTGAGAAACCTTAACTTTGTCAACATTTTTAATTATGTCATGCACATTTTTCTTAAAAGCTGAAGACATGTCTTAGCTTGAGCTCCGTAACACCAGCATTTACAATGAATATGACATGTCATAGCATCATGTTTAAGGCCTGCAAAATCTCTAAGATGAAATAGAACATCCAATGCCCTTAACTAGTAAGAGCTAACAAAATCCACTCCTAGCCAAAAACAGGCGCAAGAAAGAAGCACTTTATACTCACTCTGAGAAGCCTTTCCACTTGAGGAGATACTCCACCTGTCCCTTCACCACTCTTCGATCAAGGACCTTTTCTACCACATATTCTTCTTCCTCTGAGGATGAAGAGGCATCAGATGCTCTCTTACTCTTCTTCCCCGTTTTACTGGACATGCTCTGTTTTGCTCCTGCAAAGTAAGTAGGGATAGATCTCTGTTTAGTGCACACTTGTAGTTTGACCAGTGCTTGCAATAAAAAAAGTCATAGAAATATCTATGAACAAATTTAGTATATCATAAACTAAAATGTGGTGAAATTGGTCCAGTTGTAAACTGGAAGTACGCAGGTTCCAAGAACCTATCTGCGATGTTAAGTGAGGACTGACTGTGTGTATATATAATATATATATACATATACACACACACTAACTTTATAAATATATATATTTTTAGTCGATGTGTGAACGTGTATAAGATATGTTGTGTGAGTGTATAGTATTGCGTGTGTTACTGTATGGCATTGGCATGAGCACTGTATAGGTCAGTATATAGTATAGAATATATACAGTATATGTTAGAATGTGTATGTGTTGGTGCATGGTGTTAGCATGCTCGAGCCTAGGCTTATGCACAATGTGTTGGGGTTTTTGGCATCTGGGTGAGAAGCCTGTATAAGTGCACGGTGGTAGAGTGAGTTGGTAAGTTAGTATTTATGTTACTTACAGGGGAGTACCGCATAAATACTGTACACAGGTCACACTAAACCTAGCTTGCCATTTCTCTAATAAGGTGTTCGCATTGGGAGGATCATAAAGCAAGGTAATGGGTGGAACAGAGCTATTGGATGTACAATGGGTGGGCTGATGGAAGGGGTATGGGGGCCCAGACTAAGTCTGTACTTTATGACATACAAGATGGGAACCAAAAATGATATAAATAAACTAGGCGACAATGGATTCCTGGAAAATGCATCCTACTATGTGTATCCGTTTCACCCAAAGCAAACACATAAATCTTTGTACCAAGCTGGGGTCCCGATGGACATGATTCTTTTTTTTTTTTTATTTAAACATCCCTGATGGGTATAACAGATATCATATTTTTGGAATAAAACCTACTGAGGTATATTCAGTAAATGGAGAGTTGGCAGGACTGCTATGGTTTCAATGCCTCTGTTTTACTATTTAAAACAAAGATTCAACACTAGCACAAGTCTATGGCAAGGGCCGAGTAAGGCCTCCATAATTCAATTGGTGAGGAGACACACTGATTTAACTATACTTTAACCAGGCTGAAGAAAAGGAGTTTAAACTGCAACTCTTCTTTTTATAAAGAAACCCAACTGACCATTAACTTCTCAAAATACCGGTAGTTCTTTTTATTTTATTTTAGTACACAAAACACTTTGGGACACCTGTCCATTACACCAACAGGGACTTCAATGACATTGTATTCTAAACAGACAGACTTTAATATGTAGTTTGTCCCCCTTTGTGGCTATAACAGCTTCCGCTCTTCTGGGAGGGCTTTCCACAAGATTTTGGAGAGTTTCTCTGGGAATTGTTGCCCATTCATCCAGTAGAGCATCTGTGAGGTCAGGCACTGATGTTGGATGAGAAGGCCTGGATAGCAATCTCTGTTGCAGCTCATCCCAAAGGTGGCAGCTGTTATAGCTGCAAGGGGGGGGGCAACTACATATTAATGTCTATATATCTAGAATGCAATATCAAAAGTCCCTGTTTGTGTAATGGTCAGGTGTCCCAATACTTTTGGCCGTATAGTGTATGGCCACATCATTGGTTGAAATCAGATACAAATGGAAGCAGGCTCTATAAATACAGTAATCCAGATGATCGATGCCACAAGCATGATTCAGCTAGCGTAGCCTGTATTGTGCTTAATATTTTGTAAAAAAATGTTTCTAGTACCGTAAATCATTGTGGCCAGTAACACAAAAAGGCCTAGGTAAATAGCCCAGTCTTAGCCAGTCCACAGACAGGACAAGTGGGAAGAGTCATACACTGTCAACTACAGCAACAAAGCGGGATATTTAACATATGTTCAACAAAGACAAAGCGTGAGCGCAGAACAGTGACATTTAGACACCAAAACCTACACTGATTTGAGTGAATTAAATCCTGTTTTAATCAACAAATCAACCTCATAAAAGCTATGAAACCAAGCAAAAAAAATGGGCTAATCATAAAGATCAAGAATACGATTTGATAATACATCCGGTTATGTTTACTGGATGCAAAGGGGGCCAAACACTCAACTGAAAACCAGAATGTTTGGCAGAACTTAATTAGTACGGCTTATTACACCACTCACACTCATCACTGCGAGGAGATATACAGAGCTGGACCTGCATTCTATTGTACATGAAATAGTCTCTTGGAAAGGGTTAAAGTTTTTCCTTTAGCCCATTTTAGTCGTCTCCCACCCCCATCAGGCTGGAAAGCAACACTGAAAAATTGAGAGGAGAGAGCTGCTGAGGCTGCCCCTCCCCCCACATCTTGGGGGGGGGGGAAGGGAAGGAAAAGAAATCAGATACTACCTTCATGAAGGACTGGGAGCTACACAGCTTAGTCTGGAAGGAGGCCCTAAACTCCCGTTTCTCCTATATGACCATAATACCGTGAACATGGAAGATTGAGCGGCATAACATGTGAAACACAGAAAGCGGAGGTTAACATGTGAACATGTCTAATGGGAATGCTAACTTATTAAGTGGATTCATTAATACATTCAAGTACAAGTAACTCATTTGAAAGTGGCAAGATTCTTTATCATAGGGATAATCATTGTGATTTAACTACTAGAGGGTTAAAAGTACCTTGGAGTAATTTCATCCATAAACATAACCAGCTCACTAAATATTTACTCTACCACCAGTCTCAGGACAAAGGAAGCCAGAGCCACACGGTACCAAACGTTACTCGAGTGTGGGTTGGCTGGTAATCACAGGTAACAGGATGAATAAGAGCAATAGAGCCGTATAATCATTCACTTAAATAAACAAACCTGCAATTGCTTTTGGGTGCCCGAAATATGGATCTTTTTGAGCAATTGCAGAATCCCCCATTTTATCTCCTGGCAAGCTGAGGGCTTCATTAGATCACACACCTCAGTGCTGGGGGAAGGGGTCTGACAGCGGGACACAAGATCTCCCCCACTGAAGAGCATCTGCAGCACCAAATGTGTATCTCTAGCTACACTGCCCAAAACTCTCAGCCATTCCAAGATGGAGAAAGTGAGGTCAGCTGGGGATATTTACAGCATTAGGGCAGAGATCCACAAATTTGATTTGGATCTAGAAACAGCCAAAAAGAGGCTGTTGGCCACCTCCCCACGTTTATTTTCATATATTTAAAGTTTCAGTCTTATATCCCCTCTCCCTTCTATTGTATAAATAAATCAGTTGAAACATTAATCTATTTAATAAATTTCATTAGTAAATCAAGTTACTAATTGATTAATATTAATTGCTAAATTGTAACATACACGTATACACACTAACATCCTGTAGTAGGACACTAATGCAGAAGCATTCTAACATCATGCGATGCGCTCAGACACACATTTATACCACACTTATACACACACTATCCAACAACATATACCAACACACACTGTACACACATGCAAACACACCAACTATGGCATTAACCACACACACTACAGTACACAGACACAAATGTACATTACACACACACACACTAATCCCCTCTTCCTGCTGACTCCCAGGGTCACATAAAGCAAGCACCTGTAGCTAAGCAGGGAAGCCCGGCCAGGCCCAATACACCAGTACCAGTCCAGGGGCGGATCCAGAGCCTGACCTCGGAAGAGGCACTCACACTTACACTAACACAACTAGCCTCAGACGGTCTTCGAAGCAGCTATCTAGTCAGCAAACGTTTCCTGATGTGGAGACTCGGACCGTAATCCGTGCTTGGCTTTGTATTAGATCCAAGGTAGCTTTATGCCTATGCCACCCATGTTTCTTTACTGTAGAAATCCAACCACTTCTACTAAGTGAATGTTCCACTTATTTTCAACTCTCTGTAAAACTCATTAAAACTTACTTTACAAAATAATCTGAAGAAAGCATTAAAATAAGTAATTCAATGGTATTCCATATAGAACTGAACATTTTTTCCCCAGGTCTGAAATAGGGCCATTTGACCCTCTATAATGCATCATGCAATCAGGCAGTGGCCACCCCAGGTCTCCTGAAAATCTTCCTGCCAACTCCCACGTTAGTGAATAAACCACAGTGTCCAGTGTTTGAGAGAAAGTTATACTAAGTTGGAGAGCGACACCTGAGACGGAGGACTTCTGTCACAAAGCTTTAGTTTGCTGCATTTGATAGAGGCATTGCTGAAGAAACCCGGTGGGCAAGCACTCATTATCTATTGATTTATATAGCACCCACATATTCCACAGAGCCGTACAACCGGTAAACAAGAAATAACAAGTAGTGCATCACATCATTTGTACTTACAGAAACAAAAGGCCAGGAACTGCTACCCCAAGCTTACAATCTAGACGGAGGAGAATTAGTAGTCATTTTTTAGGGTAAGTAAAGACTTCATACCTTGACTGAGTTGCTGTTTCACAGCAGGCCGGGGTAAGTCGTCTTCTATCGTGACACTTTCTTGGACACTTCCTGACCAGGAGGCTGCCGCCGTACAATTACGGAAAAAAAGAAATGGTTTAAAGACAAATTACTTTCCCCAGTACCAGTCTAATATATAATAAAAGATACACAATACATGAAAAACCCTTTATTTTTGGCAACTAATAGGAGAAGCTATATGAATCATAGAAATCAATAAGCGATGCTGGTGTAAAATTTGAACGTGTTCTTAAAAGTGGTAATGACACTTCACTGGTTGCTATGGTGACAAGCCCACTTTTTAAACTCTGCACCAAATTCAATTTTTTTTTTTTTCATACATCCCCTAACCCTCAGTATTTATTACAAAACAATTAATGAAACAAAGCAGTAATATTTTTAAACAGAGAATATGAAACATTTCTCATCTCACAAAAGAAATTATAGAGCTGGGAGAAATATTTTTAGAAACGCATTTGCAGGAGTTTAAATCACACTGCACACGTTGCCCCCTATAATGTGACGAGTACACATCGACAAAAACTCAGATTTTTGAATACAATTGTTTCCACAAAAAGTTTCCTGTGCTACAAAGTATTACTGGCCACCTATAACCGCGTTGATTGCAACTTTTTACCTCAGTGTGTGTTACTTTGTAAGAAACGTTTTATTCCTTGATGCATGATAGTTTGTGTAATGATATATAACACATTGTTACTTGAATGCACATTGTAACCTATACATTTCTAGAATATATATTATGAATAAAATAAATGCTTTTTCATAGAAACATTGAAATGCATACGGGAATTTCACAAAGCAGGAGAAATGCCAGAACAAGAAGTTAATCTAAAACTCAGAGGTTTAGATGTAATGTAAGAAAGTTTTACGTTATTGAGAAGGTGGTAGATAAACTGAACAGCCTTCTAGCAGAGGTGGTAGAGGTTAGCTGGATTGGGCAGGCATATATCTATCCTGAATGTAAGACAACACCGAAGACTGATTAAGGTAAAAAGGCCTAAACTCAGGGAAAATGTGGCAGACCAGATGGGCTGATGGGTTCTTATCTGTCATCAGACTCCTATTGTATGTAAATACGCTGCTGGCTGGCTGTGTACAATAAGTATGCTATGGATGGCTAGTATGCTAATGATATGGCTAGCACAATGAACTGATCTATGCTTACAAGTTCACCTTGCCATTCATATATTTGTAGATAAGTCCATTTACACAAGATATTTTATCATTTTGGGTGACTAAGTCATGAGCTTATGGTATTCACTCAACTGTTCTTTGACATACGCTGCAGCTGCGTACTGGAGCATCATGTTTTTATTTTCCCTTTTATCCACAAGTACTGGAATATGAACATGGCTCGTCGACCTTGCCAGGACTGCACTAAGTAGCTATTTTTAATAGAATAGAAACCATAGTTATGCCAAGATCTCATTTAACACAGACAGCGTGTGCCACCGTCCAATTAATTATGTCACAACAAACCAGCCTTCATTGCCTTAGCCAGAGATCCAATCCTCCAGCTTCACATGGCAATGCCCATAAAGTTCTAGCATCATAGAAGTTCACTAAAAGGATCCCAAAGAGAGTTGTGCTTTCATCTCCCTTACTTCATTATTCAATATGGCAGGGCCAACATTGGCATATTTCTCCAGCAAAGAAGGGCTAAGCTGGCCCTGCATAATGTACACTTCAATTGATAAGCAAACTTGAGAAAGCCCACTAGTTTAACGATACATCATACAGGAGCAGCCTAGGTCTTCCTGCATCGGAAGTTCACTGGAGTTGGCCCATCAGTGTAGTGAATGAGTTGAGATCACAACTCTCTGGTTTTAAATAAACCCCAAAAAAACAGTCTACTGATCCTAAACACTGACTATCAGTTATTAGCGATACATCAGACACTCAACACTTACTATCGTGTATGTAAGAACCGCTTACACAGACCTTTTACAACATTAAGTACCTGCAACAGATGGATAATTCTTGACTGGTTTCAACTGGGGGGGGACATTTACTATCGATCCAAGCAGCAGTGACAGCGCAACGAAAATATATGATGTTAACAACAAAGCACCCCCCCCTAATAATACTTAAAAAATGTACACTAGTAATCCTTGTTGGTACATTCAGAAAGAAGCAAACAATCCCAAATTTGGTACCAAGATGACATTGGCATCACATCGACTGTGAAAAATATTCCTAACCTTCTCATCATCCTCACCATGGCTTCCCCCAAACATTCTCAGTACTATACTAGTTCTGCTCTGCTATAGATCCTCCTGTATTTGTAGTTAAATAGGCATCACTGTATTTATAAAAATTTGCTTTTTATATATATAACCAACCATATTGCCAGTTAGGAATAAATGCAATATAATTCCTCAATAATACCACATACACCTTTCTCTTATTAAAGACTTACAAGCTGAGAAGAGCAATGCTCTCTGGTTTTTAACATTAATGTAAGCAGGGGCTTCTTAACACTAGTCCTCGTGGACCATAAACAGGACAGGATTTATTGACGAAAATAGGTATTTTAATAGTTTTTAAGTTGCCGTGCCCATAGTCAAGCTATACAAAAATTGAAGTCTGTTTTCCGCCCTCAAGCACTGAAGTTGGTCCATTCTGAGCTGTGGCCAACATGTAGTTCTCCAACTTCCGTGGGACTAACACAATCCTCTGCCAGCTAGTCAGGATGGTGTGCATGGCACGAGCCATGGTTCCAGAACAAAAATATATGTAAACATTTCGCCATTGTTTTGACTGTTGTGTGGAATATTCATGTTAGAAACTATCCAATCCTGGCAAGCGGACCTGCTTTAGCAACACCTCTGCTTCAGTGGAAAGTAGTAGTTGATGCGCGTTATACGAGTTATGTATTTGTCTGTACGCTCGTTTGTATGTGCAGCATTCTGATAAGTATGCATGTAATCAGAGTTGGCACTTGTCTTATGTGACCCATGTGGTTCCGGGGCTCAGAGCTCTGGAAATATCCAGCGACACCTTTCTTACAAACCAGGGATCTCAAAATCATCAAGTAGAAGAGGATGGTTGCCTGCTTGTAAGAGTGTTGGGTGATCTTTGGTCTGTAAGGTACGACAACTACTATGTAACGACACTGAACATTTTCAGCCGGATGGGAACTGCCTCAGCAAAAATGCTCTTGCTCTGATTTACAGGTCATCCTAATAAATTCAAGGGGAAAGCTGGAAATTACATTTTAAACAAATGTTTCTAAAAAATAAACAAAACCCACCTAAAAACGAAGAATTGTACACCATGAGATAACTTGTATCTACAGTCAAAAGCATCAACAATAACAGATAAAAAAAACAAAACAATAGCCTCACCTGTATCTACCCTGAAATGAAAGAACAATATAGAAAACGGAGAGCTCTTTGAATATGTTAATGAATCGAGTTTCTCCTACTGTTTACAAAATAATGGCTGCACACAGAGATGCGTAATCAGCAGCTACCTGTATGGTAACATTAATCATTTACCGGGACTGCTGTGAAATATTTTGTAACGGTATCTGATCGGACATTTCAGCTGTTGTGATGCTAGGAAGCTCTGATGTGATGCTAGGAAGCTTCGATGTAACACTTACCCCCCTCCCCCCCATTGCCTCATCTTTCCATTAGTTATATGAGACTTTATAATAGACGTCGGGTGGGAGAGTTGGGCTGCAGACTAACACAATCCTCTGCCAGCTAGTCAGGATGGTGTGCAGCTGAAGACAAGACAAGAAATGTACAGTAAGTGCCGATCTTATTAAAACTATTCTAAGATTGCAAGTTTGTTTCTCCAAGTCAAATTGTTAGGTTATATAAGCTACCTGTTATGTCCTGCGTACCCATTGTACAGCGCTGCGGAATAGGACCACGCTATAAAACAATAATAGTCTTGCATAGCTGAATATTCATTGATTGTCTTTCTAGCTCGGAATAAGCCTTTTGGCATTTACGGTTTATCGCGCATGCAACAGTAGCCAGAAGGCCCTCGCGCATCTTGTTCCCATCTAACATACACTGTTGATATAATCTGAAGGCTATTCTTATGCACCAGTCCGCAAGCCATCATATGAAAGGAGCAGACAGGTGAGGAGGCCATGTATGTTTCTGGGTGGGGATGCAACCTCACTAACATGTTTATTAAGCCCATGGAGTCCATTGTCTTTCTAGATCACAGCGGGCTACCAGACTACGCAGTGTTTACTCCCCGGGCACAGGATGGGATAATATGCACATATTCAAATGAATTGCATTCACCTCAATAGCGCTTCTCTCACGCCTGCAAAATTACATTAAAAAGTGGAATTCCTGACTTTTTTGTTTTATTTTAGCATCACATTAAAACGCATTTCTATCATGTATATTGTTTTATTTCAGTCCTGACTCCTTATCACACCAACTCGTAGTAAACCCAATCTCTGAGCCTCACCACCCGCGGCGGTCTATGGACAAACCGCACTTCCTTAGCATCGCAATAGAGAATCCGTGAGAAGCTTAAGCTGGGAAAGTCACCTAAAATATCACACGACCATCAACAATAATAGCCCCATAGACCTGAACAACAAAGGAACAAACTGAAATCTACCCCCCATTACTGCGTACAGCACTGTATTCAATGCTCATAGAAAAGATCCAGACACCGTTACATATTGTGTATAAAAATACAGCTTCACAACACTACATCCCCACAAAGCCTTTAGTACTTAGCAACAGAATGCATTCCGAAGGTGCAAGAATCACCGTATAGATGCTTACTATTACTATACTATTACTATACTATTACTATACACACTGCCCGGTATACAGCGCACTAAAAATGTCATTTCCCCAGCATACTCGACGGCTTTCCCAGCCGCGTGTTATTTCCTAAAGGACATGCGATACAGGGGAGAAAAAAAAACAGATTATGTCACAAAACATTTTAGAACAAGGTGCTTGTCGTGTCCTGTACCTGTAGGAGCCTCAGTGATGTCCATTATCTACTTCGGGAATGGGAGGAGCCGGAAAACTTATGAAGAAAGAGAGAGATTTTTGACCGAAAGACATGAATTTTTCGTACATCCGTCACCATTAAAGCTTTTCATACAAATACTTCAGGAAGTGCAGCAAGACCAAGTTCTAACCAAGACCCCCCCCCCCAGGGTAGAGGCATATTACACACATACACATTTTATATACATACACATACATATTCTATATACATACACACAATGTAATAGATCCAGAGGCTCTGCTCACACTAACGAGAGAAGTCGCCAACATTGCCAGATTCTGAGCGGGCCTCCCGCCCTGACAGATGTATATTTTATTTGTTTTATACAGTCTGTTTATTCAAGCTATCTGTGCTTTGAGCTATCAGATTATGGAGATATTTCATATAAAATGAAAGAGATCTGCTAAAGCGGAGCAGAGGTTTCCAGGGTGCCGTTGGGGAGCGCTGACTGCCTGCACGATTCCTCTGTCCTGAGCCCACCTTGTCAGGCTACAGGATTTTCCAGGTTCAAGAGCGTGGGGAGGAATAATCTTTCAAACCCAGAGAACAGACAAGGACAACACTCCCACTGCAATAATCAAAAGGAGTTCCAGTATTTGCACAGAGCTGCGGAACCTGATGGCGCAAAACTAATATTAATAATAATTTGCCTTTTTTTTCTTTAAATACTACCTTTTTTTGTTGAAGGATCAGTCATTTCACGTTTACACTGCTGCTCCTTTATGAGGCGCATCAGTCCTTAATCTCCTCTTGTGCCGCAGACTATTTCTATGTGAAATACACTGCAGAGACCCCCGGTTTTAGGACGTGCAACTTAACGGGCTGCCGCAGGGAAGCCAACCGGGTTCTAACCTAAACCCTGCCAAGGGGGGACAAAAGAATCGAGAAAGCACCAGGAACAGGACAGAAGTAACCGGTACGCTAAACACACGGCACTCCGCTAACCCCCACTGGTACGTGGGAAAGAGAAAGGGGGGCATTAGTGGTGGTGACACTGAATACAAAACCCCAAGGACCCCCGTTACAGGGTAGGAGCGTTTCACATAATCAAGCAGGCAGCCAACGATCCCTGAGTTATATTCCTGTTTACAAATAACGGGGAACAAACGCAAATATTTTACAAACGCGCCTTTATTAAACAAACATTATCGTCGGAACGGCCCGGCGTGAGTCCTGAAACACACAGCAATCTATTTACACCTCCAGAGAACGGCTCCTTAGTAAATACGCCATAATTAAGGAATCAGATTTACATTAGAACAGAACACTTTAGGATTACTTTGGGACTCGGGGTGGGGCTTCAATTTGACCCCAAACATGGAACAAAAACACAAGATTTAGCTATTAGGACAATTTCTTTTTCTAAATTAAATATTCTGGGCGAACGTAACGGAAGGTATTGTCCAAATACTTGTTTGGTCTGGCTGCACCCCCTAAAAACACAAAACATTAAAGCAGATAAATTTTCCGCAAGAAGCACGCGTCGGGCAGACAGATGCTGGAACCAAACGCACAGATTCGGGGTTATAAGCTCACATTTATGATCTGCGGCCCTAAACGTCAAAAAAAGAGGTCATAATCTGAAACTAGAGGGTCAGGGGCTTAGATGGCAAGCAAGGAAGCTTTACTTTATTGATAGGGGTAGATGAGTGGAACAGCCACCCGGCAGAAGCGGTAGAGGCTAATAGACTCGAGGGAATTTAAACATACATGGGATGGAGATCTGGTTATACCGAATCTAAGACGAGACCAAGGTCTGATTAAAGTCCTTGCATCAGGAAAAGCGGGCCGACTGGTTCTTATCTACATACCGGCATTTAACACTTCAGAGGTGGTGAAGGACTGGGAAGGAATAAAAGCAGCTCCATGTAGCCACAGCCAATAAACTCTGACCATCTGAGACCGCACTCCGTACCCCGGCCCTTACACGTTTCTACATATATTTATTCAAACCTGGCGCCACCGGACATTTTCACTCAGACGGTTTAATTGGCCTCCACGTGTTCCGGGCGCACATGAATTCGCCCTGTGCTATATGTGGATTTCCTGCGGTGTAGCAGATACCCGGCTCGGACACTGTACGTTACAAAGGACCGCGTACACTATTGGTAGGAAACAGACACACGTATAGACATGCACGCAAGAAACGGGAAGAGCACAGCTCCCCTTTTCCAAGCCACCCATGGCAGTCCCGCTGCTCACGGACACCCTGGTCTAGTGGGAGGCCCCGGTACCTGCACGAAATCACCCGCTGGCTCTCAGCAGCTCCCGCAACCTCCTGCACGCCTGCTCTCTGGCACCGGCAGCAGCCCTAAGTCCCACCCCCCCTTGTGTCTCCCCATTGGACGTTACCACGCGCTGAACTAACGATTGGTCAACCAATGCTATCACTCAAACCACTTTCCTCTGGATTCTGTCTGCTCGCGGCGATCCCGTTTCCCATTAGCTAACCGCCGCAGGGATCACGGAATTGAAGTGACCGGGTTCAAACTAGGAGAGCTCCCCACAAAGAGTGTTTTATTATTAAAAGGCCGTCTATGATGTTACGGAAGAGCAATGCACTCGGCTACCAAACCCCGCCAAAAACAACCGATCTCGCGCACGCGCAACTCCTCCCTCCCCGCCGTATACCGCCCCACGATACCAGAACTCCATGTTAACGTTGTGTACTACCTTACACCAACGCCAGCAGGTTAATGGTGAAGAATAGGCACATTACCAAGCCCCTATCGGAACCTACCGAGACACGCATATTTAACCTTACAACTTAATCTACATAGGCCCGCTACAAACGATAAAATCGTACTAGCGTAGTAACGTCGCCAGTGGGCGGGGAATCGGTGGGACCTCTCCGTCTCCATGACAATGGTTCGGCCAATCGGTGGTAGCTATGGCTCTCTCAGCTAACCAATTAATTGCGCCGGATGTGATCGTAAGCCAATGGAGCGCTGCGAGGGCGGTACCATTTGCCCTACACGTCGTCTCCTTGTGTTATAATACGGCACCAGGGCTGGCCGTCGCTTTCTGGATTGTACTGGTGAGAAAATAACATCGGAAAACCGCAGCCATGCACAAATCAGAGGTGAGGCCTCGTTCCGGGGTTACCATACTATGCTAAATAAGCGATCGCGCTTTGTAGTTAATTTGCGCTGATATATAACTAGACTTATATTTGTATTAAACGTAGTTGGCGTAAACTGGATGGGTAATTTTAGTTTGGGCGGTTCTTGCTCTCTGTGATTCCAGTAACACGTTTTTTTGCACCGCCATTTGTGTTTGTGTGCATAATTATACTCTGCCGCCGTTAGTTTCATAATATGAGTATATTTATATATATATTTTCCGTCGCTTGATCTTTGTCTCCGCCATCTTGTTTGGCGGTTCATTTTCATTGTCTTCCGCTCTCACTTCCCCTAAAAGGATGTATGGCGTCGCTATAGCGATTTAGTGTGTCGCGCTATTTTCTTGGCCCTTATCCATAATATTGTTTCTCTATTCCCTTGAAACATTGTTTCCTCCATTGCAGTTTAATTGAGGAGAGGATATATTTCTGCCCGTTGTTCTTTAGCCCCTCTAATAATTCCTTTTGTTAGATGCTGGGCGGCCTAGTAAGATCTGTCCCTTTACCGCAGGCATTTTTCTTTCTGAGGTAAAAACGGTCAATTTCTAGAATAGGTGATTCTCAAAATAGCTGGCCTTATCAACAAGGGTTTTTTTTTGTGTTTTTTTTTAACTTTTTATATAAAAAAATATTTTTCTGTTCAATGGCAGTTTTCCCCCTATCTACCAACCTATATATCTGTGTGTTCTTTGCATATTTATTTTACTGTATTTTTGTCTTAGGCTCCCAAGGAACCTGAACAGCTGCGTAAGCTCTTTATTGGAGGCCTAAGCTTCGAGACCACAGACGATAGCCTGCGTACCCATTTCGAACAATGGGGAGCCCTCACAGACTGTGTGGTAAGTGTTGTAGTTTGGGAGCTAAACTCCTTCCGCTTTCCTGCCGTTAAATATAAAAATATGAAATATATTAAATATGTTTGTGAAATTTGTTTCTTGATAGTTAAAGGTGTGAAAGGCCACAATCTGGTGTTCACTGCACAGGCTTTACTCTTCAGTATTTGCTGTGTTGGGTGTGATTACCAGAGAGTGTTTACTTGAGAGTGTTTCATTGTAAACTCTTAAGTAAACAATTCTGTAAACATTGCTTCAAATATAAGTACGAAAAAATTAAATACATATATATTTCTCTTTGTGACAGGTGATGAGAGATCCAAACTCGAAGCGTTCCCGTGGCTTTGGCTTTGTTACCTATTCATCAGCCGAGGAGGTTGATGCTGCTATGGAAGCCAGACCACATAGAGTTGATGGGCGTGTTGTTGAACCCAAAAGAGCTGTCTCCAGAGAGGTGAGCGACTGTACCTCATGGCGATAAGGTCATTTCACACTCTTGGTATCTTATCTAATGCATTGTTTTGACTTTCAGGACTCTCAGAGGCCAGGAGCACACCTCACTGTCAAAAAAATATTTGTGGGCGGTATAAAGGAAGATACAGAGGAGCATCATTTACGAGATTATTTTGAACAATATGGAAAGATTGATGTTGTTGAGATAATGACAGACAGAGGCAGCGGCAAGAAAAGGGGATTTGCTTTTATTACGTTCGATGATCATGATTCGGTGGACAAGATTGTCAGTAAGTTTGTTTGAAAGCTTTAGGTGTTACATCTCTTTGATAGGTTACATTTTATGTCTGGGTGAGACTTATCTTTGCATTTATCTGTTACAGTTCAGAAATATCATACCATCAATGATCACAACTGTGAAGTGAGGAAGGCGCTCTCAAAGCAGGAAATGGCATCGGCATCAGCTAGCCAGAGAGGTAAATTTCTTTACTGCTAATCCTGTAGATTTAACTGCCTCTGTGTGTGTTATTGGTCAGATCACTAAGTTAGGGTTATTGTTTACATGCAGGTCGTGGTGGTCCTCCTGGGAACTTTGGTGGTAGAGGTGGATTTGGTGGAAATGAGAACTATGGAGGACGTGGAGGAAACTTTGGTGGTAGAGGTGGTAAGTTTAATTGATGGACCTAAAGTGTGTGATTTTTATGTACGTGTGTGTAATATTAATAAATACATAATGTGTGTGTGTGTGTATTTATACCTGCCTCCTAATGCCGGTTCTTATTGTGTTTTTTGTTTTAATTATTAGGTGGGTTCAGTGGACGTGGTTATGGAGGTGATAACTATGGTAACTCCTATGGTAACGAAGGAGATTATGGAAGCAGCCCACCATACTCTGGTGGACGTGGCTATGGAGGTGGGCAAGGTGTTGGTTATGGTGGAAATGGAGGCGGATATGATGGTTACAACAACGGAGGCGGCTACAGTGGTGGAAATGGTAAATAGTGAACTAATATCTGTATAATATTGCAAATGTGTGTAAAATATATGTATGTATAAAAGTTCTCTATTCATGTATATTTTCTGTCTTCCTAAGGCAACTACGGAGGCAGTGGTGGAGGATACAATGATTTTGGAAACTACAGTAGTCAGTCGTCTTCCAATTATGGTCCAATGAAAAGTGGCAGTTATGGTAGCAGGAGCTCTGGTGGTCCTTACGGTGGAGGTATGCTGGTTTCAGGATTAAGATCTATTAGTACGTTGCCCTGTGGGAATGATTTTTATCCAGAATGAAAACTTGCAGTTTGTTCACAAGTGCCCTTCATTTTAGGTGGCTACAGTGGTGGATCTGGTGGCAGCAGTTATGGAGGTGGAAGAAGATTTTAGAGTTCCTCCAGGTATGAACTAATAAACTACTTGTAAAACTAAAGTGATCTAGTGAATGCTCATCCATTGCAGGAAATGCTTGTTTCGTTAAGTGCAAGCCTAAGTATGCCTAGATTAACACATCTATTCCATATTGTTCAACAGGAGGCAGTGCTTAGCAGGAGAGGAGAGCCAGGCAAGCGACAGGTTACTACAAATGTTGAATTCAGCCAAGCACAGTTGTGGCAGGGCATAGCTGCTACATGAAGAATTTAGTAAATCATTTATTTGTGAGGAATGCTCACAGGACTATTTGACATAAGTCTTCAAAAAAAATAAGTTTATGTTTGGAAGTGTAAAGCATTCCTTAAACTGGGTTTTTAATGTATAGGATTATTTTATTTTCCCTGCAGTCGTGGTGTTTGAGAAACTGTACAAATTGATCATGACTCCCGAATAAATCCATTTTTGTTTTTTTTTTTTTTAATATCTTGCATTATGGTTCATACTACCGGATATATTTTTAACTAGCATGTCACTCTGTGTACCCTGTAAGCCTCTGGTGTTTTGCGAAAACAATGTATTCTGGGCATATGAAGTGCCCTATGATGCAGCACCACAGTTGGCCTTCAGGCCTGACAAGCAATTTCATGTTTTAAAATGTCCAGGGAAGCATGGTATAAAAGCACAGAGCAGCCTTAATGTACATTTAAACTGCTAACAATGGGTTAGTTTAGACTAGAGAATGACAATGACAGTAAAAACACTGTATAAAGAAGGGTAGTGAATTTAAAATAGGAAGCCGTAGGAACCCAGTCTAAAGATCATCAAAAAAATGCATGAACAATGGCAGCTTCCCATCTGCTGTGAAACAGTTTTTGGACATTTACTTGTCTATGAATTTACCATAATTTAAAGCATTCGTCTTTGGGTCTATTTAGTGTGTTGTAGCATACGTTCATTTCAAGTTAGCAGTCTAATTTTCTGTGCTATAAAATGTCAAAATCATCTTTCCTGGTTCAAGAACTTATATTAAAAAGGTTTTATGTATTCTACACAAGTACTGCATAGCAATCGTGTAATCCTTGTAAAGGCCTGCGAATACAAAAAAATACAGCCATATTTTAGTGAAGGGACAGTATTCTCAATTATGAATTAGTTATTGCCGCGTGTGATTCTAATAACTTAATGGAGGTAGCTTAAGAAAAAGCTGAATTAGTATGCAGAATTAAACAGCCGAGATCATATAAAATTAAAAACTCCCTTTTAATAACTGTTTATGAAAGCAAAAGCAAAATGTAATGATATTGGGTTAAAGAAAAACCCGCCTGTATTGGTTTGCTGAGGAGATTCTGAGTATAAGGATCGCTGAGAATGTACAGCTGATGGCTGCATAAGGCTTCACAAGTTTTCTGCTGCACTATTTCAGTTGACTACTGGATTTACTGTTATGAGCACCAACACATCCACATGAATTCTACTTCAATATGTTTCGGTATCTTTTAGTGGTTTGGTTACACTATATCCTAAGCAAGTTGGAGGTGTCTGTACATGGCAACGCCAAAAAACCAAACTTGTTACATGATCTTCATGCAATACTAAAGGGAGCTTCCTAAACCAGTATTAATAACTGCTTTATTATTGCCAAACCTTCATAGTTCAGCCATAGAGGTTGTATAGTCTTGCTTGAACACATTCTGCTTTCATGCGAGGCTGGATGTTCCCTCCAGCTGACAGTGCCATCTTGACTTATCCACAAAGCAAGCTAGCTTGGTCCTCCCAAGGATGAAGACAGTCAGGAAAAATAGCTTAACGATCAAGAGCTGCTAGCAAGATGTTTTCACCAGACTTTACTCAGCTGAGAGTAGCCAAGCATCCAGTAAAGCAGATAAGTACACACTTTACGGCTAGCACGATAAAGGGATTCATCAGCACATCGGAAGGAGGCAGACGAGTACAGTCTTCATGTTAACGCTAGCAGGCAGTTCAAGACAGAAGTGACAGTTTTGTTACCTTACTTGTAGGTAAGAACAGACTTTCTTTTGTGAATATATTCCAATATGTGTAGTTATTGTCAGATTTTATTCAAGTGGAGGATGCTTAAATCTAAGGGTTCTATGTATTCCTAATTTTCCCTTTCTTTTGAGTATCTGCCAATAGGTAGTAATGATCATAGCCGTGAATTTAGGTTTTATAGCCAATGCCTGTTTGAGTTTTTCCTTTTGGTGCCCTGTGTATTAAATATGCAGCGTCTTTATGAGGACATGTGAAAATGCTAGCAGGGCCACTAACAGACTTCAGTTCATGCCACCTACACTCCTACAGTGTTTCGTAGGGGACTTGTATGTACCTCTTTTAGTAAAGCTCTATATGCAGAAGTGACAAATGGCACCGAAACACCTGTATAACACAGGTACAGACTGATGTGTTGCATTTTTATTTTACAGGTGCTGAGACCCTATGACTGGCTGGCTGGTTGATTTGACCAGGATACCCAACTACAGCTTTGAGGTAAACTGTCTTGCCTATGCAGGTCTCTGTGTTGCATTATCTTAAGTAACTTAATGTTATGCATCCTGCCTGTATTTTTCTAAAATATGGCTACTGCTTTTATTATAAATTAGGAAACTTCTGCATCTAAATACAGTGACCACAGAAGGGAAGCATGCATTTCATAAACTAATGTGGTAAGCGCGGATAACTTCGCTATATTTCTCTATTAATTTAAAGGGATTCTAAATATGCTATCTGCATAAATGACCTGCATTTCCCCTGAAACTTTATCCTAAAAGCATACAATGTCACAGCTTCCCAACTTCAATGCAATGCCCTACAAATTCATTGCATGAAACATTTCTCTTCATAAAAATGCAAATGAAGCTTTATCTATTTTAATAAATCAGAATTGTGAAGCAGTACTGTTTTTTTTCAATCATAGTGCTGCAGAATATATGGCACTATATAAATAGATCAATAATTAATAAATATTGAAGGTGTAATCATGTCTGAGTCTCCGCTGGAGAAATGAAATAAAGGTTGCTTTGTGCCCCCTATGTTGGTTCCTTTTAATTTGCGAGCTACTTGTGACAAGCATACAAATTGAATACTTTCTTGGTTTTAATTAAATATCAAACTTTGCCTTAACTACAACTTTTCTTTTTAGGTAACCTGGCAATGGACACTTGAAGTTTAGACACCTGTACAAAGTGTTTGTATATATTTTTAAATAAACTCCCTATTTTTTATAGTTTTGTTTGACATCTTTTTTTTAAAGCAGCTGTATGTTCTGTTCAGTTGGTGTTTACAGATTAAAAGCATGTATTTGAAATCTGCCTTAGGGTTTATTTACTATAAAGTGCAGCTCCATGAAAACATGTAAAAACTACAATATTTGAAGACATTTTTCATCTGATACTAGGCATTTGATAACTCTGTTTCAATAGGCAGCAACAATATTACATGCATTTTACAGTTGGAATATTCACACATTAAGATCTATTGATACAAAAGAAGAGTGCTCTGCTCTTGCCAGTTTACAATCTGTTCAGTGCTAAGTGAGACAGAAGAGGGACTGTGAGGGTCAAGTGGGGAACTGGTATTGAGCTCTGACAATTGGGGATAATGGGTAGTTTCTTTTAAGATGGCTGTTAATAAAGGCTTGGTTTATATACTTCTCCAAATGTGTGGGTTTATGAGAATTTAGGAGTCTTGACAGAAATGAGTAAGAAATTCCAGGTATAGCCCAGATGAAATACTGGATACACAAGTGGGAAGAGATAATGGTAGACAAGACCTACTAGTCGTGGGAAGAAATAGAAAGGTGGTTAGAGTGTAAGATAACAGCAGTGATGGGTACATGCAAAATTAAGGCCCACAGGTCCAAGGTTTAAACTTGACTGGGAGCTATAGGTAGCCAATGGGCAGGCACTGGCACATGTAGCTGATTGGAGCCTAATACGGCTTGTAAAGGTGGCCTCTACACATGGCAAAGAACGGACGAATCCTAGCAGTCTTCAAGTCATTCATTTTGTTGGGGATCACACTCAGTATTGGAGACTGGTACACCTTGCTTGGACCGGATCGGACCCCCTTTTGCCTTCAGAAGTGCCTTCGTTCTTTCTACAAGGTGCTGGAAACATTCATTCAAGATTTTGTTCCATACGGATGTTGTGTGTTCAGAGATGGTATTCTGCATCCCTTGGTTGTAAGGGTTGCTTATTTGAGTTACTTTTGCCTTTCTGACATCTCGAACCAGTCTGTCCATTCTCCTCTGACATTAACAAGGCATTTTCGTCCACACAACTGCCGCTCACTGGATATTTTCTCTTCTTCGGACCATTGTCTGTAAACCCGAGAGATGGTTGTTCATGAAAATCTCAGTAGATCAGCAGTTTCTGAAGTACTCAGACCCGCCTGTCTGGCACCAGCAACCATGCCATGTTCAAAGTCACTTAAATCCCCCTTTCTTCCCCATTCTGATGCTCGATTTGAACTTCACCAAGTTGTCTTGACCACATCTACATGCCCAAATGCATTGAGTTTCTGCCATGTGATTGGCTGATTAGCAATTAAACAGGTCTACCTAATAAAGTGGCCAGTGACTGTGTGTACATATATATATATATATATATATATAATATAAGACTATATATATATATATATATATATATATAAAATAGTTTAAAAAAAAAAAACTTACTGTTTTGACCTGGGAGGTATAGGCTGTGTGAACAATTAGTAGGTGGTGAGTATTTTGACCATGTCATTTTTATGCATGTTTTCCAGCTCCAAGCTGTATAAACCTGAATGTTTATTGGATTTAAGCATATCAGGCGATGTGTATTTGTGTAATGAGGGAGGGTGTGGGCTAAGGAGATGAACACCCTATATCAAGGTGTGCATGATTATTAGGCAGCTTCATCATTCATGAAAGGTCAGGTAAAAAGTCTTTCAGAGGGATGCAGCACTCTTGGAATTGCTAAGCTATCGGGGCGTGATCACAGAACCATCAAACTATTTGTTACAAATAGAAACGTGTTGAGCATAAAAGATGCAAATGAACTGCCAGAGATTTGAGAATCTGTCATATTCCAGAACTGTAATTTACCTGGAGTGTCCAAAAGTGCTCAGTGTTCAGAGAAATGGCCATGATACAGAAGGCTGAAACCTGACCACCGATGAACAAGACACATAGGTTGAAACATCAAGACTGGGCCAAGGTTTTATGGACTGGTGAGATGATTCTCTTGACGGTCCAGTTTGATGGGCCTGTGGCTAGATCAGTAACAGCCACAGAGCTCCACTTCGGCTCAGGCGCCAGCAAGGTGCAAGAGGGGTGCTGGTATTATCAAAGATGAGCTAGTTGGACCTTTTCGGGTTGAAGATGGACTCAAACTTAACTCCTAAGCCTACTGCCAGTTTTTAGAAGACGCTTTCTTCAAGCAGTGGTACGGGAAAAAGCAGAACAATGCTCCATCACGTGCATCAAAGTACTCCAGTGTGTGGTTAGCCAGTAAAGGCCTTAAAGATGAAAAATAATGACATGGCCTCCTTCCTCACCTGACCTAAGCCCTATGGAGAGCTTGTGGGCACTTCTTAAACAGCAGATTTACACTGAAGGAAACCGGTACACTTCTCTCAATGGTGTCTGGGAGGCTGTGGTTTCTGCTGCACAAAAAGTTGATCATCAACAGATTAAGAAACTGACAGACTCCATGAATGGAAGGCTTATGACTGTTATTGAAAAGAAGGGGGGACTATATTGGTCACTCATTTTCTTGGAAATGTCACAAATGTTTATTTCTAAATTTGAGTTGTTTAGAATTCTCACTTTAATGAAAATAAACATGTAAGATGGGAAAATTATCGTTTTTCATTTCAAAACCTCACTTTTACTTTCTTAAATATTCAGAAGAAAGCAGTTGCTGGACCATTAAGTTAAGGAGACGCCTGGCCAGATAATAGCTGGTCAGTAGTAGGAGGTAGTGACCATTTCAGAGGCGCTAATCTGACTTTATGGATCACAGGTGGCACCCACCACAGTATCAAAGGCTGTTGGTAAATAGGGGAATGACCTGGCCCAAAGTGGCAATGATAGAAATGAAAGAGGAAGCTGAGACTGAATAGCCTCACCGTGCTTGGGTCACAAGTCCCTCAGCCTGCATGAACTAACGGTAACAGCAATAACTAGAAAGCAAAATTCCCTGAAAGCGCATGACTTCCAAGACCAGGGGGCTGGAACAAAAAATCTTTAGATTAAAACATAGCTTTCATTGCTTCAGTGTAAAAGCAAGATAACAAGCATATTGTACATGGCAAGTCAGTAAATACCTCTCGTCGATTCGGTGACCTCAGACAAATTATTGTGTCAACTGACGACTCCTTCTCTGGCTCATAATCTAAATCCAGGACCATATCCTTTTCCACTTGGTCACAAGGTGGATTAAAGCCCACTTCGGCTGCTAGACCACCTATCTTCTTTCTCACTTTTTTGGATATGCTGCTATCATTTGCCTGCCCATCTTTGATTTGCCGTTATGTTACCTGTGGTGGAAGTGGTTTCATTCAATATAGAGTAGCTTACAAGAAATTTTTTGGCCTGGATCCCACTAAGGCACGAGCACATGGTCCCTCTGTGAGTCCTTGGTAGTAACTAAAATTGCACCTTACTTTGTTAGATGGACAAGATTTTAGCACTACTAGAGCCAGGTTGCTCGGTACTGCTGCTGCTGCAGGCTAACTCTGAGCAAGAGGGCCTACCGGAGACTGGTATACCAGGTTTCACCCGCTTTTTTTTCTACACACCTTCTGCCAGCTTTGCCCAATCCACAAAAACTGGAAACTATGAGCAATGACAGTCAAATCCCTAATGTTGTCACCAATATTTTTAATGATTTATTGTTTTGTGTTGTCCACAAACTAGAAGTGGTGACTAAACTAAATATTAAGTTAAAACAATCCCTAAAATAATATAAATTTATTATTAAATTAATTAATTATTGGATAAAAATTAAAAAAAAATGTCTGCTGCAGTTAATGTATATCAATAATCAACTAATATACACTACAGCTTCTCCAGTCCAATGGATGACCATCGATCTTAACCTCAATACAGTAACTGACTGTCTCACACTCCAACTCTCATCAGTCTGTAACTGCTAAAGTTATAAATGGCACCGGCACATTTATATACCTAATGTTTATCCCCTCCCCTTGTAAACACTGATTGGCCAGAATTAAAAATAAAACCCACAGTTTGTTGGTAATCACAGCTTGCACCATCAATGAGACCACCCCCAATATTTTATATGTACCCTCCTAAAAACAGTCCCTTCCCAGCCACCTCACCGAAGAGCACTAATGGCTTGTAATGGTCCAAAACATGGCGAACAAATCTTAATGGAAATTTGCCATTAATTTTCATTGGGTATCCACCTCATTACCAGAGATTCTTACAAAGGCACAAAATTGGTACATTTCATTAAAAATAAAGGTTGTACGACTCTAAATGCTCACGTCTAAAAGATAGCAAAGAAGAGACCAAAATAAAAGCTCGTAATCCAGATTTATTTACAAGGTTACAAATGACTATATGCAAAACATTTCAGCTGCAACTTTTTTTGTACAGTTTAATCATTTTCATACTTATCTGAAAGCTGTTTTGTGGTTTTATGAAACATTGTTTGCATTATTTGCCGCTAACATAGACTCCATTGCTGCTGGTGGCGCTGATTCTCTTTCTTTGTAAAATAAAATGTCATATATAATTCTTGAATGGGGCTTTGCAGCTACCTGTTTTTTAAGGTACTCAATATTACGTTCTAGTCTCTTCAGTTAAAGGGATGGGGCACAGAGTGCTACCAGATTCTTGAGTGAGCATAAAGTCCTCCAGCTGGTAATGATGGTTTCCCTGATCTCTTAAAACACTAACTACTTCTTGGTGAAGAAGTGCCAGACTCTGTTTCAGTTCTCCCATTAACTTTCCCACCTCCTCTTGTTCTCTTCTCAGTCCTTCACGTTCTGTTTTCAGTTGCCCTATCTCCTTCTCCAGGACAGCAATGTTTTCCATCTTTCGCTTGCGGCAGTTTTGAGCTGCTACTTTATTCTTGCCCCGTCTCCTTATATCTCTGACCAGTGCCATCTGCGCTTCTGTCAATGTATAGTGAGAAAGAAGCTCATTAAAATCCTCCACTGGTAGGTTAACAATCCTTTCTGTAGGAAAAGGAATATTCATAGCTGCTGCTCTTAATTCATCCCGAGTGCACACAAGGTCTTGAGCTGAATTAAATGAATGCGTTTCAGATATTTGACTCATGTATGGTTGTGTGACAGTTTGGGCCAACCCATACTGATCTTGAAAGTTCAGTGGCGGAAGTATTTCTAAATATTCTGTCCGCAGTCTTTGTGATTCCATATTCTCCAACTCCATGGACTCCCCATCGCTAAAATTCAAAGACAAGCCTGAATCTGACTCAAAGTCATCTTGGCCCTTGCATGGCTGGTGCAAACTCAGAACTTTTGTCATAGCCCCATCTGGTATGGATGTATGCTCCATGATGGGTGCACACATCAGCCCACTTGAAGGTATATTCTTTGATGGGCAATGTCCATGTGCACTAATCTGAGTCATGCTGGATGAGATAAGCATGCCTGTGTAAGCTGTGGGTCCTAATGCTGGGCCCAATGGTAAGGATGGCAGATGCTGAGAATGAGCTGGTACTGTATCCACATAAGAACGGTCATACGTTGGAATGTTATGGTTTGAGTTAGTCACGAATGCATCTGGGTACTGGCAAATCCCGTATCCAGGATATGGCATTATGGGTGCTTGAGTTTCATACCCACCAGTGTCATATACAGAATTGTTCTGCACACCCAGGTCCTGGTTAAAAGAAAATGTATTGTTACAAAGAGGTTCAGGTACTGTGTTATCATCAAAAAGTTCCGGGCTTGTTGGATTTTTTTAAAAATTATTGTGTCTAATTAATAACTATTCTAAATATACTTTCAAAGTATATTAATATGTATTTGCTTATGTGGTTGAAAAGGACATTATAGTGTCCCTTTAGTTTGGATCATGACAAGAAGATGAATTTCTTTAGGTCAGCTTATTTTTGGGTAAATAACCATATAATATTACACTGGTCATCATAAAGACTACATGGTACATTTACGTGAGTAAAAGCAAAGGCGTGTCACAAGTGGAAGGATACCATATTATAACATGGCTACTGACCTGTAGTTCAGCAATTGACAGGACCTCCTGCCAAGCAAGGTCCATGTCGTCTTGTATACTGTGTTCTCCCATTAAGGTTTGCAAACGTGTATCATCAGTCTGAGCCGTAGGAGGAGGACACAGGGGCATGATTCTATATTAGGACACTATTTTGGAGTCCTGATCTGTCCTTGATATTCAGCATCTGTAAGCCAAAAAAACCAAATAAGTGGCATAGTAATTCTGCCTTTAATAATAGTCACAGTTTACATTGCAGGCTATGGGAAATTCTGCTATTTTCTTCATCTGAAGTCACCCTCCTACGTATTTACTCATTTTGCCTTCTGTTTTAAAAGACAACTAGAATATATATGTCAGAATATTTTGGACAAAGACATTGCTATTTTGTATGCTGGTAACTTTGTATTCTTCCTCATTGTAAAGCATTATAATACAGTTAGGTCTTTAGGACACTAACACAATTGTCATCATTATGGCTCTCTGTCCCACCACAATGGATTTAAAATGAAGCAATAAGTATCTGCCTTCATCTGAGGGTACTTACATCCAAACTGAGTTAATGCTTTAAGAAAAAAATTGGGCTTTTGACTAAAAAGTTATTTCATGGCCAGGTGTGGGCTGTTCCCTCATTATTTTATTACAAAGTAAGCAGTTAAATGGTCTGGATTTCATACCAAAATATTGCTGTTATCGCTCACTGTGAGGTGAAAAGAGCTGTCAATGGAAGTAAAGCAGGCCATCATTAGCTACCTGTAAGCTCAACCACATTAAAAGGCCTTGACAACCACAGAAGACAACTGTAGTGGATTAACACACAATTATTTTCTTGATGAAGGAAAAACCCTATCATTGTCACGTATCACTGTCACTGTGCAATCAACAGCAGACTTGTAAACAGAGGGTTTACAACACGGTGAAAATGGCTAGTAGGCCTCAAGATTAGGAAAGACTGAATAGACTTTACCAGAAAACACTTAAAATGCCTGTCCAGTTTTGGAACAATATTCTTTGGGGGTCAACCTACACCAGAATTATGGGAGGAGGAGAGTATGGAAAAGGAAGAGAATGGCTCATGATCCAAAACATTTTACACAAATTTTGCCGCTCCCTTGGCTCCACCCCTTGTATCCCACACACGGAGTAATGTGAGCACATCAGAAACATGACTCGTCCCCCTTGCGTTGACAGTATAAGATCTCCAGTCTTCCCCTGGCTGGCAGGAGGCTTTCTGGGCACTCCCTCGTTTAGAGCGGTGAATCTCTCCTCCATGTCAAGACACAGCAGCCGCAGACAGAGCGGGATTCCCCCCGTCATCAATCTCAGAGTCCATTTGTACCCATATTTACTGTGCTACGCTTCTTTTTTCCTCCTATATCTAGTTCATGTATAGATCAAATAAATAACACAAGGAAAACATCATTGCAGTTGTAGATCAACTGAATAAGATATACAAACCATGTATTGAAGGTATAGATCAAATAAATAATGTATGGAGACCCTAAATTACAGGCATACATCACAGGTCGTTCACCCCAAAGGCCAGCCCTGGCACCTAGATTACACACATAGGACCTGCCTCAGCAGCCAGATTGTATCCACAGACCTGCTCAGCACCCATATTGTACCTTTCTCTTTCTCTCTCTCCCCTTTCCTCCCACCTCTTTTTATTTCTCTTACTCATTCCCTTTTACCTTACCCTTTTCCCTTATCTCTCCTCGTCCTGTTTATCTATCATGCTTTTTCTCTTTATCTCTCTTTTATCCCTGCCTTTTCCTTTCATCTTGTATCTCTCCCTTTTTCTTTGATCCCCTTTCTCATTAGCTCCACTATTTTTCTTTATCTCTCCCATTTCTCATAACCTTATCTCTCCATTTTCTTTTTCTGTCCATTTTTTCTCTCTATCTCTCTTCTTTCTCTGTCTCTCCCCTTTGCCACCATCTCTCCTCCTTCTTATTGTCGGAGGACTGGACTGCCCGTTCACCACAGCAGAGGCACCGTCAGGAAGATCTGCACCCTAGGCTGACACCTTGCCTAAAGGCAGGGCCAGCACTGTGCATGTACATATATAGAGGCCAATGGGACTTAGTCACTAGGTTTCATTGATGATATCTCTGTTAACAGAACCAGCAGCATGAATTCTGAATGAAAGTGTATAGGGCTATACCATCATCTCAGATTCAGCCGATTCTTGAAAACTCATGGGAAGGCCTTTCCCAGTACAGATGGACAATGACCAAAAACATTTACAATGTACAAGATGGTTCAGTGGCATACATTACAATTGAAAAGTGGAATCAGGTTGGCTAGAAATTTGAAAATGGTTAATCCCTCAAAACATTATAAATGGAAAGACAAAAAAGTTACCATGTGTGGCAGTAAAATGTATTGTGCAGCCATGCATATAAAACCATAATCCGCACTTCTGTGCGCTACAGGAATCTGCTGGCGCTATATAAAAAATATAATGTAACTTTCTCTAATCAGATGACTAATGGCCTTAAAGTGCCAGGGCCATCTCGTTATATGCAATCTGGCCCTGTTGTAAGGACAATTACGACAAAAGATTGTAGACTGCTATCTTTTTTTCTTGCGTGGTGCCAAGAGTTTTGACGGTTGTAATGGCAAAATAGGCCCAAAAAAGGCCAAGCACAGTGGAAAGTAATTACACAACAGTAACAAATGATCCTGTCTGGAGTCTGTTGGTAGACCAAAGAACGACTGATTCAAACTTGAACAAAAATAAATTACCCAGGCTAAAGAATGGTTCCTTCATTCAACTCCCTGGGTTTGACCCGGAGTTTCAATGTGAAGTATTGCTGCCCGGGTCTCCAGGTTACTGCCCTCAGTCCAGGAGTCTGTGTACTCCCATGCGTAAGAAATGATTGCGCTGCCCCCTATTCTGTATAGTTTCTTCACTGCTTGATCCTGCTAGGCTTTAAAGACTCTACGGAAAAGAATAGAGGGTCACTTGGATGCTGCTGCTATGAATGCTTATTTTCTTTACACATCACTCTCTACCTCTTCACTGGTTACCTATATACTACAATATACAATTTATATTTGTGACTCTCACTTTCAAAGCTCTTTAAAACGATTCCACAACTTACATCTCCACACTTATCTACAAATATCCTACTACCCACTCACCCTGCTCATCCACGCGTCCTCTGCTTTGATTTCAACTTCTCATACACGCTTAAAAGATTTCTCAAGGGTTACCATCCTTCTCTGGAATGCCCTTTCCTGGCTTCTCCAACTCTCCCCTTACCTTCAGTCCTTCAAAGAAAATCTCTTAAGATCTACTTCTTTAAGGACTCTTCACAACTAACATATTAACCTTCTTCCCACCTAGTTTTAGCTCATCTTTAGTAATCCCTCTCCTGCTTTTAATTTATTTAACTAGTGTGACTGGTCCATCACAAGTATTGATCCTGGTACCGATCCTTGAGGTGCCCCACTAGGAACAATCCCTTTCTTAGAATAGCAGGGTGCGTGGTGCTTTCTTTGCACCGTTGTTCACTTATTGTTTTGTTTTATATTCAATTGTTGACTGCATGTTCTAATTTCTGCCTTCCTCCCACAAAACCTCTTCCTTCCCTTCTTTTCCATCTTCTGCATGTAACAGATAAGGCTTAACACAAGTAGACTGTCATTATATAATATTTACTGTATATGTATGCATATGGGAATATATACATACATACATACATACATACATACACTTACACACTTACATAGTAAGCAGGGGGTCCTCTATTAGTATTTACAAATATATATATACAAGCAAAAACAATACTCACTTGACCCAAATATGTAAAAAAATATTATGATGCAAAGTGTTGAAAGTCATCTTGTCATCATGGTCCAGACAAGTGGAACCAGATCACTTTTTGTGGATCATTGTGTGCATTTTGTAGTTGTATCCTAATAGGCTTGTGATGTTTTATTTTGTAGGTTAGGAAATCAGTGCTTAATTTTCTACCCTCCAGCAATTACCCCATTCTTATTGTTTTCTCCCTCTGCGTAGGTTTATGAGCTTTAAGAATTATTATTACGGTACTCATAAATGTGCTTATTAACTGTAAGCAACAGTGGATTGCATTTTACACAGGATTTACTATTTATTTTACAATATTATGTTTAATTTTGCAAATATTGCTCATGTTTCCCTTTGATCAGGCGGTGTATTTCTCTCTAATGCTTTTCTATTTCTATCTTCAATGCAGCCAGTGGACCAGGGTCCGAATTGTGAGAAGGGGTGCAGGGGTGTTTTTGGAACTAACTTCTTTAAATCAGATAACTCTAGATTTATATGAACCCAGAATTTAGGTTTAGGGTTCTGAAGAAGAGAGTAGATGCTTCTGGAGGCCATTTATTCAGAATGGGAGGAAAATAGTTTGGATCTACTTAAAGTTCAACCTGAGGATCTTGGCTCCTACATACTGTTATCTATTAGTCAGGGCACGATGGTGTCAAAAGTAACAAAGTATTACACAATACGTGGCTCTCCATGTCTTTTACGGGTTTTCCATATGTAAAATAGGTATCCTAGTTTGTTTAGGACTGCTTCATTACTTCGGCACTTGGCTGGACTTGCCCCACCACCTTCCTTCAAATAAATGTTGATGGCCCTCCTCTGTTACCCATGTTCATGTCTTCAAAACAGGGGGTGGGAAATTCAGCAGGGCAATTTCTTAACTTACCTCTCCACAACTAAATTCACAAATTATATAAAATATATATTTAGTCCTTCTTATATATTTGTATATTGATACTCCTTTTCATTTTTTTATCGTCTCCCCACCATTTTATGTAATGTAGTAACTAGATCTTCTCCCATTTTTTATCCTCTGCCTACAATAAACAATGCCTTTTAGCTCCAATTAAAAAGCAAACACTCAAGTGTGTGTAGGTTTGTCTAAACTATCAGGCGTCTAATAGCGGAGCCAGAATAACTATGGGAGATAGGTAACCAACCAATATAGAGTCTACTGAAAGAGGTTATACCATCGGTGGCCAATTGTAAAATGGAATACAACTCCCATAATCTCAGAAAATGTATAATTGCATGGAGGATGGTGGAATTGTAGTCAACAAACTTGTTGAAGCATGTCCTAGCAAGGAAAGCAAAACACGGATCATAATCTGAGAAACTTATTCAAAAAATACACTCTAAATGTATAAAAACATTTTGGTGCCTCTACAGATAAGATAAAAAAAAACGTCAACAGAATATAAAGAATATTCTCACCTGATCGCAAGGTTTATGGAAATGCATCGCCTTGATGTTACGGTGACCCTGGAGTAGTAAGTTGTAATATTGAGAATCATTTCATGGTATATCCAGAGGAATAACCAGTAGGGTGTATATCAGCAGAATCCTTGGACTGGCTCCAAATCTTGAATTGCCTTGTCTTTATGGCTGTCTCAGTGATGTTTTTAATCAGTCAAAATGTAATGCCTAACTTTGAATGAATTTTGTAAAATACTCTTCTACATTTTACCCTTATAGTTTCTCTCCTGAGTATTCTATACCCGCATTCCCTGTAACTTTATATCTGTCTCCAATCTTCCATTATTCTCATTAACTCATCCTGCACATCATCTGCTTTATCTCTACAGCCATCTCTTCAGTTCATTTATCAAGGAACTTACTCAACCTCTAGTCCTTTTTGTTTCTGTCTTCTCCTTCACCCTGTCAGCCTCCTGGTTCAGTTTCACGTTACCCTTTCTAACCTCTCTGTCCCCATCCTGCCTGAATCCTGTCCATACTAATGGTGCTTGCCTTGACGTATGGTAGGTAGAGACTAGCGTTCTGTGTATTTGCTGTTATGCTCTTTGCATAAGTTTGTAAAACCACAGACTTGAGTTATTGGCACCCTCTCCCCACCCTCCTACACTCCCCCACCCTCCTGAGGGCTGCTCCCTCCAATACAGCCCTGAGGTCCATGACATAAGATTAGGGACAGTTGGTGTAGTCAGATAAGGAGCTTACATGTATTTCCAAGTTATTTTTTCACTTGCACTTTGAGACATTACTGCATCATACAGTTTGGTTAAATTATAATAAACAGCATTTACTTTATGACTCACGGCATTCCCTATATTGTCAATGAAGCAGGTCATAAGAAAATATATGTGCGCTAGCCAGTGATGTTTATAGTTTTATTTTGTTATGGATGTAATTTAGCACAAGCCAACAATGTTTGGATATGGTTTTTCTTTCTGTGAAAATGCCACAGTCGAGCCGGATCCTAGACGATTTGTTTTGCTTTCTTTTCTTTTTGGTGAGAGACATGGTGTATGAGTTATGGTTCCAAACTCTCCTTAAAGGCTTCAGTGGTTCTCCTCTTAGCACTCTCTGAAGGGCACCAAGATGATTTTAGGACCAGGTGATCCATCGTGGCTCTTGCTGGAGAGCATTTGGACACCCCTTTCCATACTTGGATATATAACCCCCAGCACCTTGTGCTCCGGTTAAAAAACTGGGCTGTTTGTTCCATCAAAATGAGCCAGTAAAATAAAATGTATTTTAAAAAAGGTTGCCCAAGAATAACTGAAACACATGTCTGAATTATTGGCTAAACAAAGTCTCATTTCCCATTGAGTTGACATGGTCTCCCCTTTCATAAGCCAGCAAGCAAACTGGATGTGATACTGATGCGTGCATCTGGACAAAGAATGTTGCATACCCACACTCTGTTTAAAGGGTTTCTAAAACTGATTACCGAATTGGAGCTACTGACTTAAAAGGATGGTGTGCAGTAGTCTATGGAGCTGGAGCACTTCCGAAATAAACATGGAAGATATCCTGCACTGTAAGGGCTCTAGAGGCAGGGAGGAAATACATCGAATGTTATTAGACTGTCCACCATCTCTACCATTTCTACCATGGTGGTGTTTTATCTTTGTTGTTCTGGGAGATGCCTCACAATGTACTCCCAACATGTTTTATTACTTGTATCAGATTATATAGATTATACATACCATGAACATTAATTTATTATTTTTAAGAAACAGTTCTTGTGGTTAGCACATTATGTTTCCAGTCAATAGCATATTAGCTATTTGTATGTGTTCTAGCTATATTATCTACTAGATAAACACCTAGACTCATTATCATACTGCCCTTGGTAAATAATAGAATGGCTCATGTTAACCACTCAGCCACATTGCCATTAAGAATGAGCCCAGTGTGATGTTTGAGCAGGGAAATATTACAAAATACGGTCTCACTTGACCAACAAAAATGGAAGCCTCCAGGTCTGCAGTTAAAGGAACTTTATTGGAAAAAAAGGATTGAAAAACATACATTACTGTGCACAGAACCTTGTTTTATGCTCAGAGACATTTTTCCCTACAGGACTTCTCCTTAACGTGTTTCTTTATTTTATGTTCTTTGTATGATATTAAGTGAACATCATAGAGGTCACAATACTTCCACGTGTACTGTGATATAACAAAGGTGTTTTACTGTATATATAGGACCTGAATTAGTTTGAATTCAGAGTAAGAAGACAACTAGGTAAGAGTGATAGAGGTAAGAGGTATAGTGATGGGACAGAAGTGATAATTGTATTAACCATGTCATGATTTATTCAACAAAAATAAAGCCAAAGTGAAAAACTGTGTGAATAAGTACACCTTATGATTCAATAGCTTGTTAGAACCGCCTTTAGCAGCGATAACTTGAAGTAATTGTTTTCTGTATGACTTTATCAGCCTCTCACAACGTTGTGAAGGAATTTAGGCCCACTCTTCTTTACAATGTTGCTTCAGTTCATTGAGGTTCGAGGGCATTGGGTTGGGGCCTGAAAATTAACTGAATATTGGGGTCATTGTCCTGTTGCATGACTCAATTTCAGCCAAGCTTTCGCTGTCAGACAGATGGACTCACATTTGGCTCTAGAATACTTTGGTATACCGAGGAGTTCATGGTCGACTCAATTACTCCAAGTTTCCCATCCCTGTGCATAACAAGCCCAAATCATCACCCATCCACCACCATGCTTGACAGTTGGTATGAGGTGGATATGATATGAGTTGGTATGAGCTGATATGCTGTGTTTGGTTTTCTCACCAAACATGGCACTGTGCAATATGGCCAAACGTCTCCACTTTGGTCTTGTCTGTCCAAATTACATTGTTCATGCTAACTGAGGCCTGTAGAGTCTGTAACTCTTGTTTTTTTTGCAATTTCTCTGAGCATTGCACGGTCTGACCTTGCTATAATGTCCTCTCCAGGGAAGATTGGCAACTGTCTTGAATGTTTTCCACTTTTGAATGATCGTTCTCACTGTAGACTTTAAATTGCATTCATTATGCACATCTGCCCCATGACTTGCTACTCTGCCCCCCCAGATATGCCGTATACCCCCCATATATGCCACTCTGCCCACCCTGATATGCGTTATACCCCCTAACTCCACTCTGCCCCCCTTGATATGCCCCTCTGCCCCCCGATATGCCTTATACGCCTTATTTACCAATCTGCCCCCTGATATGCTTTATACCCCCTATATGCCCTCCCCCGACTTACCGATGCATCTGTAGAACTGTCCCCTGTGCTCCAGACTCCCTGGTTTTAAGTGGGGGCAGCCGGTGGACATCTGCGTGATGCGCGTAGACAACCTTCGCTTCTACCCGAGACTTCCGCCGGTGCTTCAAGTGTCGGGTAGCAGCAGAGGTTGTCTGTGCGATGCAAGCAGATGTTCTACTGGCTGCCAGAGAGGAGGATCCAGGTCTCCTGCAGCGCTGCCAGGGATCCTCCTCTCCGGCAGCTGGTGAACGTTTGCGTGATGAGCGTAGGCAAACTTCGCTGCTGCTGGCCGGTACTTCCGCCGGGGCTTCTATGGTGGGGCACCGGAAGGTCATGTCTCGCGGGCACGCCATCATAAAAGCCCCGAAAGAAGGGCTGGCAGCAGCGGAGGTTTCAGTAGTGGCATCCAGGGGAGGACTTTAAAGATAAACCTCATTTTCTAAGTCCAATAACAAAAGAATGCTTGTGTTAATTTGCATGCAGAAAGATGCATTGGAGTCCATGGAAAATGGACTCCAACATGCATTAAAAAATAAAAATGCATTTAACTGAAATGTTATCTAATGCATTGTTATTCATTACATTTTAGGCTTTTAAAGCAAAGAGTAGGCATCATATGGTTTGTTCACATTTTTCTTACCCAATTTCTTCCACAGTCTGTCATTGTCCGCATACCTGCCTCCTGTATTTCTTGAAATTGACCAAGTTGCGTAAATGCACTATTGCGGTTTTTCATAATAACGAACTTCTGCAATACAGATATCTGGCACTTTGTGAAAATCACAATAAATACCAATGAGGAACTACTCCTGAAATATTTTGTCTCAAAACTGAATTCTTATGATGAAGTTTGATTTTGACCGTTACTTTATTTTCAAATTCTGTGCGTATAATACTACTACTAATAATAATAATAATGCATTTTAAACATCCATCATTTCCCTGTACATTAATCCCTTTTACTACAAACTATATACTGTACATACTACATATACATATATAACATTTCCTGATTTCTTAGATACTCTAGGTAGGCTAGAATACGAGCCTTCTACAGGCTTAAAGTGACTCTTTTATAAATTAAATGGAGAGCTGGTCAACGCTAGTCGTCTTGAGAAAACATCTTGTAAACTGAAAATACAGGACGTTTTGTCAAAATATTTGATAATTGGAAAAAGAATAAGAACTATATGTTTGATGGGCATATCGTATTAATAGTAGTTACCTTCAAAAACAATAACAAACTCGGCCTCCAGGCTAGGGAAGGAGGTGCCCAGTACAGTATTTCTATTGAATACACACATTCAATCCACAATTTTATTAATTCATTGTTATATACACACAGGGCTGCCATCAGAAATATTATTGCCCAGTACAGGCTTAATGCCTGGGCCCCCATACCCCCCCATTGCTCCACTTATCACTCTGTCTTAAGATCCTCCCATAACCACACCTTATGGGAACAGAGGCAAGCCTATGGTTAGTGGCGCCTGGGTGCCCAACATACAGTAACAGACACACACATACTATCATGTGTTCACTAACACCTTACAGCAACACACTAACAGACCATACACTCACGCACAAATTTGGAAACCCCATTCACTAATACACACACACAGTCTAACACTACATGTGTACCGTATTTGCTCAAATAAAAGACAAGGTTTTTTAAGAGCAAATGCTCTGAAAAATACCCCTCGTCTTATATTCAATGTAGTCTTATAATATAACCTCAAATAGAGGTCTGACTATAATATCCCCGCAGCGCTGCAGTGGTTCCTCCTTTCTGGCAGCTGACCGCCGTCTGCGCGATGAATGCAGAAACCTCTGCTGCTGCGCGGCACTTCCGCCGGCTTCTATGATGGAGTGCCGGTGTGACATGACCTTCTGGTGCTCCATCATAGAAGAGTGGCATACAGGGAGGTATAAGGAATATCAGGGGGGCAGAGTGGCATGCCTGGGGGGCAGAGTGGCAAATAAAAGGAAATAAAAAACAAGAAATGCGTTTTTATTAAATATGAAAAAAATAGTTTACATGTGAATTAATATTTACTAGTAAAACTTTTTAAAACCTATAAGATAGTCTTAGATTTTTTTACTAAATTAATATTAAAATTTTTGGGGGTTAATCTTATAATCGAGCAAATATGGTATATATACACGCATGCTAAAAAATGGCATCAAGCATGCCTCAAAACATTGCATTATTATTTTACAGAAAATAATGTCCAATGAGAGCTTTTACCGTTTCTTGATGAGAAATTATAATACAGCAATCAACTCCACTACAAAGCAGTACATAGAACATCTGCATAGTTACACCCAGGGATGTTAGAAGAGCCCACCACATTTCCAAAAACTCCAAGAATGGTATTTTATGGTATGCTTTTCTTGTTATGTTAACCATTGGCATCAAATGCATCTTCTAGGCTGTGGAGCGCGGTGTTCTCCCTGCTGACGGCAGATAAAACTATGTTATCAGAAAATACTGGTAACTTTTAGCTCTGAGCCCACTTATCTCTCTATAACTGAGTCTAGGTAGTATCAGTATGTATGTCTGTGTGTGAGTGTTAATATGTGAGAGCTTATGCGTCAGCATACATGTGCATACCATCCAAACTTCAGATATTTGCACACTCAAAGATTACAGAATTTTCTATGGTACTTGGTATTGGTGTTCCTACAGTATATGTAGTAACAACATTTTGTATGTCCCTACAACATATACTATGTATACCTTACCTTGAATGCATTCGGATTAGAGACAGACCTTTGTCCATCATATATGTTTTTCACAGAAAGCTTGGACACTTGGATAACTGTCGGCAAATGTTAAAAAGTTGATTTTCTTACCTAGAGGTAAACTATGCCTATGTCCACTCCTGTTGCGAATAAGTTGCAGCATAGGCAAACATTTAGCTGTATTAGCAAAAAAGAACCAGATCTCAATACTGGACCTACAAATACATTATATAATGAGGTTTAACAACTTCATTCTGCCCAAAGCAAGTCAAGGCACCACATTTACATCCAGTCAAAGTAAATTTCCTTTTTAAATCTCTAATGAAAAAAGAAACCTTACCATTTGCAAACATTACCAACTATTACTTATTGTGCAGTATATCAGGTACACTCTAGCTACCGGGTCTCCACATCTTTAATTTCTGTTTAAATATGTTATATTTATGTACAAGAAAGCTATGGAACTAGTTAGCACTAAAAAAATAAAAGATTATAATGATTTAACCTCACAATCATTTTTATAGGGCACTCTAGTGTCTGTACATTTTAAAAAGCATTTGGGTACAAAAATTAAACAGTGGCAGACATTGCTGAGAACTTTATGGGTCCGGCTACCCGACAGGAAGTCCTGGTGAAGCCGGAAGTCGGTCCTGCTGGTGTCAGAGGGCATTCCTGCTGTCAGTGGGTGCTAACTGGGAAAAGGGCAGAAGGTGGGGTTTTCTGGAGGTGACCCGGAGAAGCAGAGAGAGTTCCCAGGTATGGTGGCAGACTATGGCTGTACCTAGTATGATTGTTATTAGGCATAGGTTGGAGAATAAAATCATTCATAGTTAAAAAATAAAAAAAATGACCATAGTTTGATACTACACATACAGTAACATATTTCACTTCGGTACTGCCCTAGCCCTTACTGCTAATGAATTATGTACAAGGAGAGTGCTGCCAGACCTGGGTTGGCCATCTGGCACACCAGGCAAATGGTGGGCCAATAGCCATTGGCACCCCATACTCACACAGTCTGCCGCTCCAGCATAAAACCATAGCATGTGGCTACGCATATCCATCCATTGGCCGCACCTATGTCATTAGGTGGCCACTGGCCTTAGAGTGGTCATCCGTCTGGCCCTATGCCCCGCTAAGAAATTTCAGTTCTGATATAACCTATTTAGATTTTACTAAGGCTTCATAGCTTGCATCTTACTAATTTTAGCAATCAATTTAGTGATCACTAGGAAGGAGTGTTAAAGTACCACAACATATTAAATATTTTGTTGGCAAGCTGAGCCCAGTTTTCCAACCACATATTTCATACATGGTTGGCAGTCTAAGCTTTCCTCAAAGTGATCACTAAAAGCAATTGCAAAAAATTACCGTTCTGTAGTATAAGGGGCTGCCAATCGTTGCTAAGCTCAATTGCCAGCAACTCAGTAAGTTAAAAACCTTGACCCAGGAATTGGTGTAGCCGGCTGCCTTGTCTAGCTGTCTGTTTCCATGGAAACATGCAGGGATCAGCCATTGTTAAGTCCCAGCTGTGCTTACCACCAACATAAAACACGCACATTTATATCTATCTATCTATCTATCTATCTATCTATCTATCTATCTATCTATCTATCTATAGACACACATATATATACATATATACACACATACAGATTAATATGATAGAACAGTTCTTAATATTACCGTGGCCCATGACATGCAATGGGTTGGGACATCTGGGAGTGCTCCAATATACTCCAAATAATGCTAAATAACATTTTAAGTATGACATTAACCATTTTCAAATTACTTAAACAAATTACTGAAGGAAACACAGTTGATTGATAAACAGGCAAATAAAATGTAGAAATAAAAACCTAGACTGATTTTGTAAACAGTCTGCAAATAAACATTTAGCATTTGTTAAACAATAATTAAAGCAAACTCTGCATTGTGTGTATAGATCAAATGAGTACAGATAGAAACATAGAGATCAGCTGAATATCACATGTAAACCCTGCATTGCAGGTATAGCTCAAATGAGAACCTTAAAGATTGACAGAATTACAGATAACATTTTTTAATAAATATCCTAACAAGATCTACAATTTTAACAAATAAAAAAAATGGTATGTATAGTAAATGTATAGTGCTTACGTGCGTATGTGTGCATGTAATTATGTGTTAGTGTATGGAGTTGGAATAGCTGTGTGTGTAATTGTGTGCAACTGTATGCCCCTGACCACTCTCACGCATCATAATTCATATAAGTCATATCCCCAACCACCATTTTCAACAAGTTCCAGTAAAGGATCCAGTAAAAGTAACGATTTGAACTAGGAAAGAGCTGTGTCGCGGAAGCCATGGACATGGGTCTTTGTGCAATGCCATGGTTGAGGTGGACAGTGTGGGGGGTGGCGCACAGCTACAGGAGCAACCATATCTACGTCTGAGGAAAGTGTATGGTTAATCTGGGCTGTAGCGACATCAAGACATGAAGAGGTAGAGATGCTTGAGGGAAGTGGCAGAAGTGTGCTAGTAAGCTGAGTTTTAATGTCACAGAGGTTTTGGAAGGTTTGTGATGTTTTTAGGTAAAGGAGGTGTGGGAGGTATGGCAAGGTTGAATGTTAATAGGCCGTGGGCAGATTTGGTGACTGTGTGAGGAGGCGAGTGACAGCAGTTTAAAGGCAGCAGGTGAGGATGGGTCGTCAGTGGGTATGTTGAAATCTCCCAAGATTAGTGTTGTGATGGCGGAAGAAAGAAAGTGAGAGAGCTGGTGATAAAGTGTTTACAGACAGAGTGTCCGTCAAAAGATGAGAAGGAGAGAGAGGGAATTTGGTGGGAGATGTTGAAAGGTGCAGCATGGGGAGAGGAAAATTCCAAAACCCCTCCCTGTCCCCTGTCTGTCTCCAGGTCTAGGTGTGTGGCTGAAGTGCAGACGACCGTAAGATAGAGCTGCAGGTGGTGTTGGATGATGTTAACTACGTTTCTGTGAGTGCAAAATCAGCCCCCTCTATCTCTATACCCAGCATTATTTCTCCCCCAGCATGCCCCGATTCATATTTTGATATGTGCGTTAATCCCCTTACCTCCCTGCCCAAGGCCTCTGAGTCTGTGAGTCTACCTGAAGGTCTGTTGCATAGGGCTCACTTAATGTTTGCCAGCTTAGGGGGAGAACCGTGATCTCCCCAACTGTTCCAGCTCATGTTTCCAGAATAGGCGGCCTACCAGGAAATTTCCCAGAATCCCGGACAGCCAGTCCGCCCCTGGATACCTCGACCAATTTATGTATGTTCCTGTACTGCAAAGCATGAATACAGTAATTCTTATGCTGGGTGATGTGCAGTAGCGTAACTACAGGGGTCATCCGGGCCCCCTAGAGGCACCAGCCCTGTCACAGTTGGGACCTCTGCAACCACTCATTACTCTCATGACAGTCCAAAATTGCTCAGAAAGGGCCCTTCCAACCTGGACCAGCTTGGGGAGACAGGAACACAATGAGGTTACATTACCTGACCCTACGGTGAAACCAAGGCTGCTCGCACAGAGCGTTCTGAGGGTTCCCCATAGGATTCCCCTCCACAGAGGATCCCTATGGGAAATTGCTGTGCTGGGAAGCCCTAACAGGTGATATTACGAGTGCCATTACAGCGGTTCCCTTGTGCCAAAAGAAATCCCTGGGGTCATAGAAGACATCAATTAGATCTCTACACATTGTGAACTGCTCTCTAATAAATGTTAGAATTTTTTTTTTAAAATATAAAAAAGTTTTAAAAAATCCAAGTTTATCTATCCGTATAAGATATTTTTGAAATCTCTTTCCCACTCCCTACAATGCTTCCCAGGTACCTAAAAAATCTATTAAAAATATAACAAAAATTAAGCTTTTTCGACTTTTCGACTACTTTTCCAAGAAAACAATGAGGTCATTTTAATTAGGGAGTGGCTAAATTAACTGAGGATACTGCTGCAAAATAGTGAGGGAGGGTTTTGCAGTCGCTTATTGCTTATTTCCCCTATAATGAACTAAAGTTTCCAAATCAGGGCAACTTATATATTTTAGGTATTTTTCCATTGCCTCTAGCTGTGTACAATTTATATACATGTAAAACTGTGAAAAGGTTTGCATTTTTTGTCATGTTATTAATAAAAAATAATGTCTTGCATTATAAAAGAAAGCCCTACTTGTCCTGAAAAAAAACAACCTGACCTTGATCCTCCCCTGGCTGGACCCTTTGAGGGCTCATGCCATGTTTTTCCGTTGTATAGCTGTCAGAGGACATGTTGCGCAATATATTTGCTGTTCAGGATGGGAATGTGGTTTTCACTACAGAAGCTTCTTTTAAATAAACCACATCAGTAACCAGGTCCCCCTTACTCCCTTCAAGGAGTTTATCTAAAGCCTCAGCCTTCCGCTAATAATGCCACCTCCTCCTTATTGCTACAGTAAGGAAAAAGGGCAACAAGTGTAGAAGAAAGCAGTAAAGTTGATGCCAGGGCACTTTGAAAAACTTTCGAGAAAGGAAACATCTCATTTGTGCTGGACTACTAAGACATCAATCACTCCTACCCAGTTGTTGCATCATCATCTGTTCTGAGAGAGCTGTGGTCCCCAAGAGAAGCAACTGCAAAAGTTGACTACTCGTGATTGTGTGGCTTAGTTAACTCCAACAAAACAATCCTATGTTACAAAACAATCCTATGTTACACAGCAATCACAGTCCCACCATGCCTAGGTTCCAGCACTTACACATCCATGCTATCACAAACACTCATTCATTCATATACTCATTCATTCACAGATTCATTCCCTCAATCATGCATACTCATTCAAACACCCTCCCCACCCCCTTACCTGCACTGCAGCTCCTTGATGCCGCTCAGACTTCAGCAGGGGGCGCGGCCTCCCTCTGCGTTCTCTGGTACTGCACAGAGGAACCGGAATGTCATGTCACGTGAACTCTGCTGGGTTCCGCTTCCTCTGTGCAGTACAGAAGACCCTCCCACAGGTAAGTAGCAGGGCTCGAGGTGCGGACCGCGTAAGATCAGTTGCTCTGGCTGCATTTGCGGCGTTTCTATTTGGGGGGGGGTTTCCTACGGCCCTGGGGGGGATTTTTTCATTATCGGGCCCCCCCCCGCATGAGTTACTGGGGGGATCTCTCCCCCCCGGTTCCTACGCCCATGCTGCCACGCCTGGCAGTTGGCAGGGCTGGGGCTGCATCCTGACAATTGGTCCTTTTCTGCTGTTTCCCGCCGTTGTTGCAATTTAAACTGTGACTTCCCCTTCCTTAGAGCCTGATCAAAGAGTAACTTTTGGTTGTTCTTGGTATTTTCATTTTCTTGCTTATTGTGGTTTTTCTGTGTCTACCGTGTACCGAACCTTGGCTTATCTACTGACCTCGATCATGTGCCGCCAGCCCCGACCTTGGATACCTTTGACCTTGCAGCTGTGCCGCCTGCCCTGACTTCGGACTCTCTTATTCGACTTTGGCTTATTTGAACTCCACCACTTTGTTGATATTGTCTACTGTCTCTGCAATGTGGGTCCAGCTCTTCTGTGCTCACCAGGGCCCTGCATAACAATTATGGCTCGATCCTTTGTGGGATGGTTGGGAGAAGCTGGATGGAGAAGATCCGTTTTTGGGCTTGCTCATAAATATAAACATTTCTAAAGTCTTTCTTGCAGACAAGAACCAGAAAATCAGCAGTTTTGCAGAAAAAAAGGATAGTCTTGAGTATTATGACTTCCTCCAGATATACTGCCCTGGCCACTGGCATATCTCAGACCTTCACAGAGTTTTCTACTGACAGTCTGGAACTGCTCCCTTCAATACCTGGACAGGGTAGTTCAGCTACTGCCTCCAGCATGTTGGTCTCTGAGCTAGGGGATTCATCCCAGACAACTAAATTTGGGCTTCTCCTGGAGTATCCACAATTGGATAATGATCACCACAGAAGCAAGCACATATAGGACATCTGTCAAGCAACCACCTAAAACCTCTGGCAGTTTGGAGGAGTATATGTCACTAGAGACATCAACTAAGAAAAAAACAGTTTGCATGCAACAAAACGAGAACTCCACTGTAGTAGTCTTCATCAACAAACAAGTAGGTACAAGAAGCAGTCATACAGAGGTCCTCCCAGGGTAGATATGTTCGTGGGCAGAGTTGTATGTAGCAAGACTATCAGCAATTCATATCAGATGGACTGAATACTACAACAGATTATCTAAGCAGGCATCCCATATCTCCAAGAGAATGGTTTCTAAGTTCAGACGTTGTTAAGAGGTTTCCTCTGCAAATAGTGGGGACCTCCAGTTTTCTGCTTCTCCCACTCCTACCCAGAGTTGTGTAGAAAATCCAACTGGAAGGTGCATCAGTAATTCTGATTGCTCCAGTCTGGCCTTGGAGGGCTTGTTTTTCACATCTGGTGAGGATGTCAGGCCAGTCCTGTCTTCCATTTCTGTAAATTCCTTCTAAATTAATAGCCTTTTTGCCATTCATACCTGGGTGCAATAAAGCGGACAGCTTGGAGATTGAAAGCGTATCACTAAGGAGCAAGGGGCTCTTTCCTGGGGTGGTGACGACACTTATACATAGCTGAAAGGTTTCCACTTGTTTGAAGCACAGAAATACCGTATTGGCTCAGATATAGGCCGCACCCGAGTATAGGCCGCACCCTAAAAGTTTGGTGCGCTACGTCTTATATACATATACATAAACGTCATTATACTGCTTCTATCGCTGCTCCACTTCCCTTGAAGATTGCTCTCTGTTCCCCCTCGAGTATTGCTTCCACTCGATTCCCCCGCCAATATGCTGCCACCTGTCCCCCCCCCCGAGCATTATGCTTGCCACTCTGTCCCCCGCCGACTTACCAGACAGACTCACGCGTGTGCTTGCCGGGCCGGAGTGGGCGACATCTATGCAATACGCGTATACAACCCCCTTAAAGTGGGGGGGGGGGAATGCGGCCTATATTCGGACCAATACGGAAGGTCTTTTTACTGGTGCCATGAAAGACAGGTTTCTCTCATCCTTGGTCAAAACCATGTTCAAGAAAATGAAGATCCTCAGGAGGAAAAGCAAGCGAGAGAGAAACCTGTCTTTCATGGCAGACTTGCTGAACATCCTTAGATCAAAAGGTTCTTAATGGCAGTTTCACATTTATATCCTACTACAACACATAGTGCTTCATCAGTTGATGCTTTATTCTATTGAGCCTGGAAGTATCCCCACAGTTCCTCACTCTCAAGATCATTTTAGCCATTACTTTAGCAAGTAGAGTTGGAGAAGTTCTCTTCACTCAACCATGTTCTACAATTCCACTCAGATAAGGTTATTCTATCTCTACCTCTAACCATTGCGGTTTCAAATTACTTTAAGCTAGTTTATTGTCTACACTGGAAACTGAAATGCAAGTGCAAGTAAAATGATAAAAAAACCAAAAACACAAATGTTATAACAAATGAAGCTAAGCTGAGGAAATTGAATATTCTACAATATCGCTGACTTGAATAAGATGTACCTGCTCTGATCTTAATCTCCTACTCTAAGTATTCAATTTAGAATTAAAAGTGTGAACTGGTGTTTGTCAATCTATCTCAACATATTAAAATATATCATGCACATACGACAAGTGAAGTAGCTGGACAGCATATCAAATTTAAAAGTGATGCAACCAGAAGAAAGGAACCAGCTGTGACCGAAAAAATGTGTTTTCTTTAATTTAGGATTGTTGTGAAATTGGACCTTGATCTGGCTGTTAAAACCCTTTAAGTCATTTTGCAATTTACTATAATCTACTCATTTCTCCCTGAGAAACCACATCTTATCTCTGTTAGGAGCTGAAACAAGAACAGAGAACATCCTCTTTCCTTTTCAGATTAATTTCTAAGAATGTAAAATGTATTAAGGTGGATTCTTAATAAAACAATGTAATAGATGTGTCTGATACTTGTGTGAAGCTGTTACCATCAATTATATCATCAAGCAGAGAAAAATTATACATGATTGCTGGCAAGTACAGGGCTTGAAATTGAAGCTATAACTGCGAGATTTTAAAAGTCTGTATAAGTAACTCTATTGGTCGCCAGCAGGGGCCTTGCCTGACATCAACCATTGAAGAGCAGCTGCACTTCATTGGTTGATGGCAGAGGAGCTCCCTACCGGCGACCAATAGAGTCGCTCATACGGACCTTTAACTCCTGGAGCAGGTAGACCATTGGTCTCCCCACTCCAGGAGTTAAAGGTGCTCCCTGTCGGTTACCAATAGAGCGACCATTGGTCTCCCCCACTCCTGGTGCTGAACTTGGCCTGGGGAGGCCAGAGTTAAAACATGGGTGCAACAGTGTTAAGTTAATGAACACTACAGCGGATCAACCTACTATAACTGGCAGAAAACTCAGTAGGACATGGCAGTGTAAAGGTTAGGATGAGTACATTCTTCTAGCAGGTAAATTTTAAGTTGTTTGGACTATATGTATTGATTTTTTTTCTAGGTTGAACAAAACGGACATTTTTTGCGGCAAGAAGTTGTATTTATTTTGGTTGAATAAAAGCCTATCTTTTTATTTGTGAATGTGGCTTCCATTCGCCTTCTTTGCTGAGATGCCTTACAACGCACCTTTCAGTTATCAAGCTTATGATTTGCAAAGACTGCTTTACTGGGCCCATATTCCATATGACACCATGTTGTGGCCCCATATTTCAATTTGAGTACATATTTTTGAAAAAAAGACAAGCCAAGGTTTTTTCTAGGGGCATATAATGATATGTTTCACATCACTGTTTCCACATCAGCATCTTCCAGTTGTTGGTTTAAAAAATGCTTTATGATTAAATTATGCTATTCTTTGACTGGTTATGTGCAAGAACCCAGTATTCAGTAACACCCTCCAAGCACAATAGTGCCTCACATACTTAGGTATGCCATATTTCTGGGATGCTTTGGGGTCAATGGAACATACATTTGTGATTTTTTTTAAACAAATTTCATATTCAGTGGTTTATTAAGAGTATTCACAAGAATGTACATGAAGTACATACACAAGTATCAGATTATCATAGTGCATAGTCATATGGTACATAGCATCTTAAGAGTATATCCATGTATCTGATTACACATGTGCATTCAAAAATTAATGATAATAGAGCAAAACAAGAGAAATGAATGGAAGAGAAAGAATGAAAAAGCAAAGGAGAAACATAATTATAACTTGCGGGGGGCCTCCAATGATTATCGCAATATTGTAGTAAACATACATTATTAATAATTGGTAACATCTATGAAGGACTAAACCCGAGTCATCTAGCGGTTGCATGGAAAGTTTAAGGTAATTAGTCTACCATGTCTATAAGGAGTTGTAATGTAGTCCAATTACTACATGAGTAGATACCAGTTAAATCAAAATCTATGGGAATGAAAGTTTTTGGAGATCTGCAGTGACCTTTCTTAACAAGTAATGGAAGTTAGTGTCCAGGAGTTTGGACATGTCATGGGTAAGCTTCACTTCGAAATAGATCAGATTTATCACACCATTTAAATGAGAACTTAAGTTATGTCCTAGAGGCCAACAATTGTGGTACAGAATCTCATATTCCAAAAAAAATCTTTTTGACTAAAATTTTTGGAATTGTAATGTGTTCTAAAGAGGTTAAAGGGTCTGTCACTGTGAACAGAATATCATCTGTATATATATTATATATATATATATATATATATATATATATATATATATAGGCGTTGCTACAGGGGGCAAGGAATAACCTGGGGGCAATTGCCCCCCTGTAGCAACCAACGAATTTGCCCCCCCACACCATACCTTAGTACCATTTTAACACATGAGCACACTGGGCAGTTGGCTAGGGGTCCCTTGGTGAATCACATTGCTGCCAGCAACAATATTGTATCGGCCACTCTTCAGGAAGACTCCAAGGCACGTGCACGATTGTGATCTCCCCAACCAGCCCTGCTCATCGGGCACCCCTGGTCAGCGCACACCCAGGCATCATGAGCTTGGTCTAGCTAGGAGGTGCCCAATAAGCAGGGCTGGTTGTGGGGATCATAATCTCACTCTAACGGACGGCCCAACATTACGGAGTGCTAGGTCTGTCACTTCAGACCTTGGCTTCGGCGCTCCCTAATTACCAAGCGCCGCCAATTGATGTTGAGCACTGGGATATCCTGGCGCTCTGCATCAATAGCTGGCGCATAATCAATAGGGAGCACTCAAGCAGAGGTCTGAAGTTACAGATCTTGCACTCCCACGACAGGATGGAAGAGAAGAAAGGTAAGAGATATGGCGAAATGGGTGCTGTAAGGGTAAGTGTGATATTTGTGTGTATCAGCAAGCATCCATATGTATGTATGTATGTTTGCACTGTATTCGTGTGAATATGGGTAGTGCATATGTGTGTGTGTAAGGGCAGTGTATGTATATATATATATATTTACTCAGAGTCCATTGCACACCATTCCAAATATTCCAAGCCTGGTGCTAGTAACCAGCAGTTTCCATACAAAACACTTTCAGAAGATGGTCAGCACTCCAGGTCTTTAAATTAACAATTTCACTTTATTCAAAGTCAAGTCGACGTTTCAGTCAATGCTGACTTTCATCAGGACATATATATCAGGATATATATATGTGTGTATTTGGGCAGGTGTGGGTAAGAGCAGTGAATATGTGTGTTTGTAATCTAGTGTGTGTATGGGCATTCATGTATAAAGGTGGTGTATACTAGACTTGGGCACCAGGGGGCTCTTTGTGTTCGTCTTCGTGCTCGTCTTCGGGGAAAAAAAAATCCTCGTATTCCGCGAATATTCGCCCGTTCCTGTCTTCTCTTCGGGCGAATATTCGCGGACATTCTTCGTGCTCGTTTAATCTTCGTTTTCCTCCTGGTTGCCTAGCAGGGGTTAATACGGGGTTAATAACACATCACAGCAGCAGCAGGTGCCGTGAAGGTACGTGTGTGCAGCTCTATTGGTCGTTTCGGCAGGGGGCTGGTCTGGCATCAACGAGTGAATTGCAGAACTGCAGAATGCACTTCATTCGTTGATGGCAGGCGAGCTCCCTGCCGAAACGACCAATAGAGTTGCACACACATACCGAGGTGTACTGTCCATAGATGTTTAATAAAAGAATAGGGAATATTTTACATTTTTAAATTGATTTTGCTACCTATTTACAATGGCATACTTTGCAACAACCCAACTTACTTATTGGACAGGACTGGAAAATAGCAGGACTGTCCACCAAAATCTTGGGTGTGTTGGCAGGTATGCTGATGGAAAAATGTTGGACAAGAACTAAAAAATAGCTTAGGGTTAATGTACGGTTATGTTTAAGATTAGTAGCAGTGCACTGGTTTGGTTAAAGATGGATTATGTCTAAATAATAATAATTTAATTTTAATGTTTTTTTTTTAAAAAAAATAGGGGTTTATTTAAATGTATTTTAAAGTTAGATTTATTATTTAGTACTTGATTATATTTATTAAATGTTTATAGTAGCGTTACCTACCGAGCTATAACTACCTATGTGTATTTGCATTTTGCATACCTAGTTTAGCTAAATTAGATGGGACAGGACTGGAAAAAAGCAGGACTGTCCCTGAAAAAGTTGGGTCTGTTGGCAGGTATGTGGATGGAAAAATGTTATAGGGTGAAGTGTGAGTTATAGTGTTAATGTAATGCTATTAGTGAGTGAAGGCCAGGGCAATAACAAGGAAAAGGTCCTTGTGTTTTGTGCATTGTACGTGTGTGTGTATGTGTGTTATGTGTGATGTCACTGTGTGTTATATGTGTTATTGTGTGTGTTATGTTTGGTTGGTTGTGTATCAGAAGGAAAATAATGAAATGGAAAAGGAAATGGGAAAGGCAAATGAGTGGGCAATTGGCGACCCGCTCACCTGTTTCACCCCAGGGCAAAGCACCCAAACACTGTCAGTCTTAGACGTTTGGCAGCAGACTTCCAGAGCTCAGACACAAGGCCCTAGCGTAAGCTGGCCACTCCGGCGGAGGTAGCAGGCGTTGCCACACCGCAAACAGAGGCAGCCAGGGGGGAGAAACTGCCCTTACCATTAGGGACATTTTGGGCATGACTCTAGCCAGGAAACGAACTGGCAGAGAAGAGATACTGGCACCACCACCAGCAGCAGCATTGAAAAGGCGAATGAGTGGGCAATTGGCGACCCACTCACCTGTTTCACCCCAGGGCAAAGCACCCAAACACTGTCAGTCTTAGACGTTTGGCAGCAGACTTCCAGAGCTCAGACACAAGGCCCTAGCGTAAGCTGGCCACTCCGGCGGAGGTAGCAGGCGTTGCCACACCGCAGACAGAGGCAGCCAGGGGGGAGAAACTGCCCTTACAATTAGGGACATTTTGGGCATGACTCTAGCCAGGAAGCGAACTGGCAGAGAAGAGATGCTGGCACCACCACCACCACCACCACCAGCAGCATTGAAAAATTGGAAAGGCGAATGAGAGGGCAATTGGCGACCCGCTCACCCTGT